>JAODAL010028474.1:0-53256 GCA_025379985.1 Phyllomedusa bahiana
TTAAATGGCAAAAAAATAAAAAAAATTACCAGCTTGTTACGTTTTAAAATGGCGTGAATTACGGTCACAACACATAAAAACTTATAATTAACCTTTGGTTATGAATTATGCTACAGGCAAAATTTCTTCTTTGGCGGTGAAAAAGAACATTTCTTTTAGTGACCACAACAGCAGAACAACGCTTAATTAACCCCTGGATCTAAATTGCTCAAAAGGAATGAGCAACCAAAAATTAAGTGGTATTTGGATTGTAAAAACGCTGTTTCTTTAAATGAATACAACAGGAACAGGCTTAGAGAACCCTTGGATATTCAATGTGCTGTGAGCAGATAGCATTAAAATGTATATGCAGCTGCATTAGACGCACACTGGACTTCAGTTCCAATACCCCACAAAATCAGAATTAGAATGTAAGAGAAGCAGTTTCTGAGACAAGCTGTGACAAGCTATCACAAGCAGCCGCGGCAGCACCTTCCCTACTCAGTACAGTGAGAGTGGTATGAGCTCCCAGCGTCGCGCCCGGACTTATATAGTGCGGTGATGTCACAGAATCCCACCGGTCTCTGATTGGCTTCATCTCTGCACATGTCAAGCAGGCTATGCCCTTCTTCCTCCCAGAGTTCTTGGCCCCATGTAACGCCATGTGCTCGCAGCCATTTTATCAATCAAAAGCACGCTTCGTTCCCGCTTCGTTCCCCAAACTTCGACTTCGTTCAGAACCGAAGTTTTCCTGAAATTCTAAACGAATTCCACTTCGTTAGAATCAATTCGCCCATCTCTAGACCTATTGTCAAATTTTTTTTTCCTACTATATAGCCTAATATAATATATAGCCAATATATAGCCAATTGGCAAAGTTTGCTGAAACCCTCAGTAAAGGGATCATGCTCTTTAGTAGATATTTTGTTTTTCCTTATATATGTACCACTTCGGGTAGTTACAGCCACTTAGGGTAAGTAGTGAGTGCAAGTTAGAGTAAGTAGTGAGGGCCACTTAGGGTAGTGAGGGCCACTTAGGGTAGTGAGTGCCAATTAGAGTAGTGAGGGTCACTTAGAGTAGTGAGGGCCACTTAGGATAGTGAAGGCCCCTTAGAATAGATATTCTCTTCCTCCCCTATTAACAGAATAAAAAAAATACTCACCTGGGCTCTTCTTCTTTCCCCCGCCAAACTCCGATCTTTGAATCCAGGACGCCAGCTCCGGCGTCTGCTATGCCCTAAGCCTAGCGAAAGGCTTAAGGCCTAGTACAGGCAGCGGCACGATGATATCTTTGCATCGTGCCACTGTCGTCAGTGAGCTAAGTGGCCGGTATCAGTGTAGCTATGTGAGCCAACGATACAGCAAGTGGCTCAGGGGACCAGTCGCAACTGCGACCACTGCGACCCCTGTAGCTATGCCACTGAATAAGGGTAGAGAAGAGCAAATGAATTATTTGAGCACCAATGAACTAACTTGGAGTTTCTTTCTTATGGCATGTGTCTGGTAACTGGTTACACAGTGGTCCACGTTTGTTATTGTGGCTGAGCATAGAAAGTATCATAAAAAATACTAAAAAGGGGTGCATATTTGGCACAGAATGTCACAGTGTGTAGAAGACACATTTAGGGCCACATGTATGTAAACTGGCTAGGTCTAAAATTCACTTTGTTGCCCATAACAACCAATCAGAACTCCCCTCTCATTTTCCAGAGCACTATATAAAGTGAAAGGAGCACTCTGATTGCTTGATATGAGCAATAAAGTGAGTTTTAAACCTAGACAGTTTTCATACATGTTGCTCTTAATACTGACACTTTAGACAAATTTTGTAAGCTCTCTGACACAGTGTTTGGTTTATCAAAAGTGGGAATATTTTGCACGGAAGGGGACATGGTCATGTTGTAAAATACAGCACGATAAATATCCAATGTCCCAAATTCTGGCAGGAAAAGCCAATAAATGGTTGGCTTAAAAAAGCTAGTTAACTCTAAATATGTGCCAAATGTATCAATCAGCATGTGCCCAATGTGGGAAGTCTTACGAACTTTTAGACAGCAATAGTAAATTGGACTAAAATTCACCTGCCATCCATAAATATTTTATTATATTTGTGAAATGCCAATGAGAATTGGTTGTGACCACTTTTGACAACAAATTGATGTGTATAAAAATCTAAATATTTTGCTCTTTGGGTCCATGATTATGGTCTCTTTTTTAACTCCTTGACGACCGACCACCGTCGGCTGGTGCGGGTCATTCGTCTGCAGCGACGTCTTTTGGCGTCACTGCCGACATCGGAGTTTGCGCCGATGTCTACACAGCCCCGATCCCAGAGCATCTCCTGCAAGCATCGGGGAGCAGAGGGAAGCTCCGCAACCCGGTGCTTTAACCCTTTGATTGCGGTGGTGCGTTACCGTAGCGCATTCCCCTGCTCTGTCGGGTGATCGGAACACCCGGTGACCTGACAGAGCCCAGGGAACGGCTGCACAGTCAGCTCTGGGGAGCTAGAGTGGCCCCAGAGCTGTCTGTGTACTAAGCCAGTGACAGGACACACTGTGTGCTGTCCTAATCACTGCCTGTATCAAAATGACACAGATTATAATGTATTAGCATATATGAATATGCTAATACATTACTAAGTGTAAAAAAAAATTAAAAAAATTTAAAAAACCCGTTCTTTCCCCTTTAGAGGGGTTTTAAAAAAAATAAAAAAAACAAAAACCCTATAGGTGTAAAAAAAGGAAAAAAAAAAAATTTTAAAAAAAAAATAAATATTTAATAAAAAATTAAATTTTGCATAAAAATTTCACACACAAAAAAACTAAAAACATATTTTTGGGATCCAAAACAATGTAATAAACCCGTAGAAAATTTAATTTAAACAAATTATTAAGTGTGAAATGTGGGAAAGGGTTTTAAAAAAAAAAAAAACATTTAAAAAAAAAAATAAAAAAATTTTAAAAATTTCTTTCAATTTTTTATAAGTGAACTTTTAAAAATATTTTCCCCCAATTTAAAAAACAACTTGTCTTGAATAAAACAAAGCCTCATTCCCAAATGCATCATTTTAAAAAAATAAAAAAAAAATTAAATGTTTTAAAACGAAAAGGGGGGGAAAAATTTAAAAACATTTTTTTTGGTCATTAAACTAATTTTCAGGCGTTCGGCTTAAGGGGTTTTAAATTTTGTAAAAAATTTAAAAATGAAAGTTTGCTTGTTACTCATCCCAAATTAATCTAAATGAGTTTTAAATTTTGCCCAACCTAGAATTTAGATAATTGGGTTTTTTATTTCTTTAAAAATTTTAATATCAACAGGGTGAAGTGGTTTTAACTATGTATAACCTTCAGCTTATTATTATAAGAAACTGCTTCTAAGGGGGGTTAGATAGGTAAAAAGTTTCCATTAAACAATTTTTGGCCCAAAAGTCGGGAATTAGTAGCTGTTAATAATTATTATCAAAGGGATTTTTGTTCCATTATTAGAATTAATAGCTTGCCTACAGTGGAATCTCTTTTACGTTTTAGTAATTTTAAAGT
Organism: Phyllomedusa bahiana; assembly: GCA_025379985.1. Lineage (NCBI taxonomy): Eukaryota > Metazoa > Chordata > Amphibia > Anura > Hylidae > Phyllomedusa > Phyllomedusa bahiana. Next base: position 3,518 of record JAODAL010028474.1, read on the forward strand.
AATTTGTTATAAAAACAAAATTGTGTTAAATTAAAAAAAAAACAGTCAAATTTTTTAAAGGGTTTAAACCCTTTAGGGTTTAAGAAAAGAAAATCATCTTTGAGTGGCTCATTTCCCGTATAGGTTTTTTTTTTTTTTGCAATGCTCTCACTTTTAAGGGGCCATTGTTTTAAAAAACTGTTTTAGGGCTTTTTAAAAAAACTTTTTGCCTTTTTGCAAAACCAAAAACAGGGCACCCCTTTTTTAATTTTTCATTTGTGCCTTTAAAAAAAGAAAAAGTGGGGACCTTTTTTAATTTTTTGCTATGGGCAAACCAAAAAGGGAAATTTTTGAAACCCAGACATTTTTTAATGTGGCCCCCAGGAGTAGGGTTTTTTTGGGTTTCCCAAAATTTTTTTTTTTTAGAGTTTTTCCCAAATAATAAAGGAGTTTTTTTGGGAACATGAGGCAGCCTTTAAAAAGGTTTGGGGCATATGTGAGGCTTTTTACAAGCTGGGAAAAACAGTTTTTAGCAGACGTTTTAACTTGTTGGTTTATCCGCTTTAATCTGTAAACATTTTGGGGCCCTTTGAAAGAAAGGTTAAAAAGTTTAAAAATTTTCCATTTTGGTCCATTTATATCAAAGTTTGCATTATCTGTTCTGTTTAGTTCTGCTACATCTGTATTGGCATTTCAATTTCCAGCCCCATATTACCTGATTACAACAGAAAGGTCTGTTTTAAAAAAAAATAATTAATAAAAAAATTTGGTTAGGGAAAAATCCCCTTTAAATTTTATTAGAGGTTTGTTGGGGGTTGGGGGGGAAGCTCCAGTCTTGCCCTCTTTTAAACCAAGTACAAATGCATAAAATTTTACAAAACAAGGTCCAATAAAAACAGGCCCTTTTCCCATTTTTTTTCACGCCTTCAATTAAAGTTAGGTACGTTAACAACTTTTTTTAAATTTTATGTTTTTTAGGTTTTTGAAACTTTTAACTTTTTAAATATTTGGGAAAAAAAATTTTTCTAATTTTTATTTTATGTATAAAGGGAAAATTTTTGGTTTTGGGTTTGCCCAAAGGGGCAGATTTTTAAATGGCATTTTTTAAATTTCCCATTACATAAAAGTTGGGGTACAGAGGTTGTCCATTTCCCAGTTTTCAAGGTTCTTTTAAAAGGGTTCTTTGAAAAATAAAATTTTTGGGTGGGAGGTTTTTATAATAGTAATTTGTTTTTTTTATTGAAAGGCCTTTTTAAAACCTTCTGAAACTAAAAACCGTTAATCTTCAAACTGTTCTACAAAAACTTTTTCCTTTAAAATTTTTCTTGTTCTTCTTTTCCGGGTTTTTTCCCAGAATCATAAATTAAAAGAAACCCAAATCCTTTTCGCAAAAAAATTTCCCCAAAGTTTTTTTTTCCCTAGGACATAGGGTTTTGCATAAGATTATTACCCAGATGCAGAACTTTACAAGACTCCTTTACACCAGTTTGGAAAATTTTTCGTTTAAGAACTTTTTTCAAAGACATCTCTTTTAGTCCCCTTTAGTTTTTATGTTTCTTTTGTTTAGCAAGGGGAAAAAAAACCTTTAAAAAGATTTTCTACGACACTCATGTTTCTGCTTTTTTATCTGTCCGATGTTGACTTAAAGGTTTTTATGTTTTAGAATATTTTTTTTTTTCTATACGGGCAACAAAATTTTTTGCAAAAACTTTTTTGTTTGGATATTGTTGATTTGAGTTTTTGATAACAAAAAAATCCCTTTACTCAGTTTCCCCTTCAAAATTTCCCAAATCACAATAGAACTTTTTAAAATGTGTAGGCAATCTCCTACAGCATCTACTACATCTTTCTTGACCCAAGGACTTCCACTGCCATCTCTTTTCCATCATTCTCATTGTACTTACTTAGCACACCTTCTGTTTAAGCCAAAAGTATTTGACTTTATGTATTAATATTGTATATGAATATTCATCTCTATGTAGTTTAATTTTGTTTTAAAAAAAATGTAAAAAAAAATTTGAATTATGTGTTGGACCAGATGGTTAAAATATTGGTTGTCCAGCTATATCTTAGATTTATAAATACCAGTGCAGAAGTGGTTACTTAAAGCATCTATCATGTTCCAAGAAATTATGATGGGTACGAAAGGGTAAAAGGCTCTTTTTATTGGGTTTTTAAAATTGGCGTTTAATTTAATACATTTTCTTCGTTGTGCATTATTATTGATTTTTACAATATAAAACCTGGCACTCAAGACATCACTTAAATAAGAAGAGAACGAGGGGACTTTCATGGTGTTTTAAAAAAAATTTTCCCTTATTGTGAAAAATAGGGCAAAGGTTTAACAGAAACAGGGGGGGGGTTAAAAAAGAGAAAAAAAAACAAAAAAACCCGTGGGGACATACTTTGTTTCCGCTCCCTGATGCCCCCGGGAAAGGGGCCTTGGGGAAAATGATTTTTGCAAATTTTAAACAAGTCCATGATGCTGCTTCAATCATGGGGCCCCCAGCGAAAATTTTCCCTTTTATACAGGATGAAACTGGGAAAAAGGGCCGGGGAATTTTGGCTGCCAATTTTTCAGTGGAAGGGGAAAGGAAAGGAAAAAACCAAAAAGTAGCGGGAATGGAGGGGCCCCGTTTAAACCCAATATGTACACAAAAATCACAAATCCTAAAACCCCCCAAAAAGCTTCGTTTTTTCAAATCACAGGCCCTTTTAAAATATTAAAATGGTTTAAAAACAAAATCCAAGGGGAAAAAAAGGAATTTCCCTGAGGGGAAAACTTTTGGTTTTTGAATTAAAAAGAAACCTGTCAATTTGGTAGAAATGGACAGGGGGGAAACAGCCAAAACTTTATGCTAAATTTTGCTTGAAAAGGGTGTGCACTTTACCCTGTAAAATTTGGGTCTATTTAAAAAAGGTTGCTTGAGTGAAACAACCCCTGTACTTTTCAGGGCAGTTAGCCTTGGGTTTTTTTATGCTAAATGTTGGGTTTTTGGGGGCATGGGGGGAAAAAAGCTGAAAAGTTTTTCCCTTTTTTTTTATCGAGGGAAAAAGCTTTGGTCAAAAAGTTCTTTTTCATAGATCACCAAAAGTAACCAAGGTATAATCCCAAAAAAACACTGAAGAATACAAAAATGCTACAAATTTTTTTTTTTTTTTTTTTTGTAGACCTTTGGGATAAATTTTTTTTTCCCCAAATAAAAATTTCATAAATTTCTTTTACCCAAAAATGTGGGAAAGCAATGGTCCCAACAACCAGGTGTGCAAAAAAAAGGGGCACATTTTAAAAAATTTTCATTATTTAATGCCTTCGCAAGCATCATCTTTTGGGGGCCATCAATGATTTTTTAAACAAGAGCAAAATTATTTTTGCTTACAGAATTTTCCATTTTCATTGAACATTTTTCCCGGGCTATGGGGGGAAATTTATAAAGGGTTTTTGGTTTTTTCCTACCATGTTTTTAGCCTTTTACCCCATTTCCTCCTTTTGGGGTTTAAAATTCACTGTTTGGTTTTTTAAAAAATGTTCAGCAGATATCAAACAATTAATGTGGAAAGGGTGCCCGTTTTTTCCAATTTTAAATTAAAAATGCTTTTGCTTTATGAAAATTAAATTTTTTTTAGATATAAAATTTTTTCAGTTTGGGAAATCTGCTGTTTATTTGTCAAATGGCAACAAAAATTTGGGAAAACTATTGGTGGTAATTTTTTAAAAATTTTGTTGCCGTTTTCTCTTTGGGTTTACATGTTGATTTTTTGGGTCAAAGCCAATTTTTTTTGCGCATTTTTAAAAAGTTATACTTTACTGCGGGCATAAATCAGGCAAAAAATTTTAGTGCCCAAAAACCCCAAAAATTTTTGACTCAGGTTAAACCACCCTTTTAAAAAAGGGGTTTTCCCGTTTTCCGCAGTAAAAGCACCTAGAATTGGTGTTTTTTAGTATAAATATATAAACTTTGTTTACGGTTCTAGGGGGTTTCCCCCCCCCTCTCGCAAACCCCCCCTCTTTAAACAGGCCCCCAAAAAATGGCCGCAGGTGTCTTAATTTTTGCCCCATATATTGGCGCGTGGGGAGAGTTTAAAGGGTTTCAGCGGAAAGGGGGCTGTGCTAGTTTTTTTGGCTGAAGGGCCCCGGGCTTTGCCGGGACCCCCCTTATATGTTGCCCTTAGGGTTTCCCCTTTGTCAATGGCTTAAAATTTGTTAAAAGGGGTCATTTTTTATTTTGGAACATACCCTTGAAATTTGTTTTCATTTTTGCTCTTTTTACACTTTCCAAATTTTGGGGGTTTTTTAATAAATTCTCCCTACTGTCTACATTGGACCCGCAATTTTTGAAGGGAAAACAAGGAACATTACTTTGTGAATCAGGCAATGTAAAAAAAGGACAATGAAAAAAATTTAAATTTAAAGCTAAATAAGGGGGTTTTTTTAAAAATTTTCAGCCTTTGGGGAAGGAAAATAAGACCTTGGGGGTTTTTGGATGTAATGAAACACATCTATAAAAAGGAAATAGAAATTTGGAGAAAATGTCCACCAGCCAGGTTTTATGGTATATTCCAACCCCAGGGATCCTACATTTTACTTTATAGGGGTGAAAATAACAACCATATTGAATTTTTGTGTGTTTTATTAATTTTGTCAATGAAGTTGAACTTCAAAGCTTTATATTTTTATTTCATTTTTTGGGATCAAGTGGGGTTAAAAGAGAAATTCCCAAAATTGAATTTTAATGTTTTCCCGACATTTTTCCCAATAGGGAGATCAATAAAATTAAGTACCAAAATAGGTTTGTTTCTGCTGTTTATGAAAAGTTTAATAAATTAGCTTATCAAATGATTTATTTACTCAAGTGAAGCAAATTATTTAAGTTAAATTATTAAATTATGATGAGCAAGAGATTAAAATCCTCATTAATCTACTTACTTTGGCATACACAAGGGTCAGTATCTTCAGAAATAACTGTAACTTAGAAGGATGTTAATTTTTGCTTTCTTCTGTTAGAAGGATGTGAGTTATGCAAATGATCTTTAAAGCTATATTTAGCTAGCTATCAATTGGTAGTGTTGTTTTATTCAGAATTGAACATCTGCAGCAATTTAAAGTTCAATACCAGTGGGTAAGGTTTTCAACAACCCATCCAGAAAGAAATCTGTAGGAGTATCAGAAGATGCTGCAGATTTATGACATGCACCTTCTTGTATGAAATTAGGAAAGATTTTACATGATGCATTGGGACAGATTCATGACAAAAATGCCCTTAATATAGGCTTTCAACATTGGCCGATTTTTTGTGGATTCCATGTGGATTTGCCACATATTCACAATAAAATCTGTGTCAAAAATGTCCACCATTAATGGACATTGCCTAGGTTTATTACAGATCAGTGTTAGTTGTAATAATTTCCAGTCCAGTGTTAAGCAAATCTGTCCCTGTTCAGTTCAACATGAGTTTGACCAGCAATGAAGAAAGAAAGTCCAAGCCCAATTTTTTTTCTTAAGCCCCAACTTAAACACTAACCTTATCATTAGTCTCAGGGTTAGCGATAACAGCTTTTAAGGGTTAACTTACCATTCCACTATATTCCAGGTCTGATGTGGCTCCTGTTTTATCATCAGTTCCTGACCGATATTACTCCTGGTAACGTAAACAGAAGTGAGGCCACGATGGCTCCAATAAATCAGGAGCACTGCAGAAAGGTAAATTACCCCTCAAAAACCTGTAAAAATCCTAACTATCCTACCACTAACTATCCCTAATTTAGAATCAATTACTTTGGTGATTTTCACCAAAATTGAATTGGGGCATACCCAATGAAATTGCTTGGATTTGAATTGAATTTGACAGCAATCTTAATCGAAAGTGCATCACTATAACATTCCAAGATTTGTAGGGAAAAAAAGTTGCACTCTTAAGGTGACCTGTATGAAAACTGCCGCAGCTTAGACAGTTGTACTTTTAGTATGACCGTGTGTGCCACATTCGGTCAAGACACATTCATAAATGTGTCTAATCTTTTGAATGTGGCACTACATGGCCCCTGAGAATTGGCTCATACAAAGCCGTCAAAAATGTCACACATGCCATAGTTTTTGTCGAAAGACTTTTTAAAAATATGTCGGACAAGGGCACAGTTTTTTGGTGAAAACAAAATGAAAAACTTAAAACCCCATTCACACATGTCACCCTTAGTACTCACCTCCTAACATTTCTTCCATGTCTAATTACTATAAGATTTATAATAAAAGTAGAAGAATCCCTCTTATTGAACTGATTCTATAACTTATAGAGCTGGTTCTACATTTAGGAAGAGCAAAGTTGGGTGCAGGACCATACATGTCCCAACCTCCAAGCAGTGACACAACCAATCTCCAGAGCATAATCAAAAATAAAACAGGGGAAAAAACGGGAAAAATTATGGGTATCCATAGCAAAATGAAATGGGACCCCACCACCTAATGAAATTAAACCAGAAGTCTAAGTAACAATAATTAAAGGAATAATTAATACCAGCAAATACATATATGATGTATTTTATTTATTTATATTAGTGTTGAGCGATTATTATCGACAAATTGAAATGGGCCCGGGTATTTATTTGATCGGTTTTTAGATCACGCAAAAATTTGGGTTAAAATTTGTGCAATCTATTAATATCGCACCATTTTCGGCGCTTCCTGTCATTTTTTGGGGGCCAGCAAAAACAGCTTAGAGAAAAAGCAGTGTTAGATGTGAGTGCGACTTCATGACTGGGATTGTTGTTGCGATTGGCTGAAAAATCACATGACTCGGTTTTACAATAAACAGCCCCTTCCTGTCATGATCATGTGAGTCATTATCTCAAAGGAGTAGGACGTGCGCTCTAACTCTGGTGCAAACAGCTCAGCTGAAATAATCTATTTGATCACAGAGACAGCACTACTTTTTTTAGCTGTGATTCCTTACAACTTAGGTAGAACAAGATTTGCAGATTTTAGGAGTTGGCAGAGAATTTTAGAAGGAAGCATCTACGCTGTCTAAAGTCACAAGAGGGAGCGAGGGGGGGAGGGCGCGGCGAACACAGACAAGGCTCTTAAAGAAAACTGATATTGTGCACCAGACTTATTGTAGACATTGCATAGCAATATCTTATTATTAACAGTTTCTGTTGAAATATTAACTTGATATTGGGCAGCCTGAACTTATATTAGGATACAGATCTTTTCTATAACTGCAGGTCTATTTGTTAGGTGTAAAACTCCACTTTTTATTATCATATACATTTCAGATCTTAGGTGTTCTTTTAACACTATTGCCCAGTTCCAGCTTTGTTGATAGAGCCGAACCTTGCAGTTAATAGAATGCCTACAATTTTGTAGTCCCACAGGTTAATAGGTTGCCCAAAAATACCTTTTATTATCCGTATACATTCAGAATACTTGTTTTTTTTATCATTTTGGCGCAGGCCAGCTTTGTGAATAAGCACCTTGCAGTTAAATAGGAATTCCAGCAATTTAGTTGTCACCACAGTATGAAAGGAGCCAAAAAATCCTTTTATTACCGTATGGAATTTCAGATACGTGTTTTTTTCACTTTGCGCAGCCAGCTTTGGGTTGAATAGAACCACTTGCAGTTAAATTTTGAAATCCAGCATTTTTGTATCACCAAGGTGAATTGATAGGTGCCAAAAGACCTTGATATATAACCCGAATACATTTCCAGATTACGTGTTTTTTTCACTTTTTCCCAGTCCACTTTGTTGATAGAGGTACCTCGCAGTTAAATTGGAATTTGCCACCAGACCAAGTATACTGACCTCCGTTTAGTATGAGAGCCAGATTTCACAATCACGCGCTGATCAAGAAGCTGCAGTGGGAGAGACTGGAGTGAGGGGAAGGGGGAGTGAGGAATACCAAAGGGAGCGTGTCTCAAAACTGTAAGTGAACTAATAAACAGTACAAAGTGTGGATTCAATAACGCAAGACACAGAGCCTCAGACGCACTGTTAGAGAAACCTATCTGCTAAGCAGCTTATGTAATGATAAACAAATCACGCAGAAAGACACCAAAGACGGCACACAGACACACACAGCCAGAGCAACGAGCCTGCATAACGGAATCCCTTGACATTTCACATCAAATAATCAAACTATAACTTTGTGAAAATTCTGTATACAAAAGAGAACACCTATCTAAACAGCAGACTGGAAAGCTTCTTTCATCAGATAAAGCAGGCATCTAATAACACTACAGCTAGTAATTCTGTATACAAAAGAAAACATTATTGCTACCCGGTGCCTTACAAGACCATTCAATCTGCCTGTCCCCCCCCCCCCCCCCCCCCCCCCCATCAGATAAGAAGTATTCACGCAAGCGCGTCCTTTCAGCTTTGGGTCTTAACTATGGAAGCTTTGTTGTAACCAAGGGGGTTTGAGAATCTGTAGCTCTCAGAGTTTTCACTTTTTTAATCACATATATTTAGAAAAGTGATTAAATACCCATATAGGAGTTCCCACGCAAAATTACATGTGGCAAAACCACCTTTAAATTTGAATCCAGCAATTTTGTAGTCACCACAGTGGTATAGATAGTGCAAAAAATACCTTTTTTATCCGTAATACATTTCAGATACTGTTTTTTTTTCACTTTGGCGCAGGCCAGCTTTGTTATGATAGAGCCACCTTATCAGTTAATTTGAATCCCACTTTTTGAGTAGTCACACCAACAGGTGAATTGATAAGGTGCCAAAAATAGCCTTTCTTATCCATGTATACATTCAGATACGTGGTTTTTTCACTTTGCCCATCCAGCTTGTCTTGATAGAGCCACCATGCAGTTAAATTTGAATCCAGCAATTTTGTTAGTCACCACAGGTGTATTGATAGGTCCAAAGAAACCTTTTATTTATCCGAAATACATTTCAGATACGGGTTTTTTTCACTTTGGCACAGGCCACTATATTGCGTAGTTGATAGAGCCACCTTGCAGTTAAATTTGAATCCAGCAATTTTGTAGTCAACCACAGGTTGTATTTGATAGGTTCCAAAAAAACCTTTATTAACCGTATACATTTCAGATACGTGTTTTATTTCACTTGGCACAGGCCAGCTTGTGTTAGATAGAGCCAGCCTTGGCAGTTTAAATTTCAATACAGCAATTTTGTAGTCACCCACAGTGATTGATAGTTGCCCAAAAATACCTTTTATTATCCTTAATACATTTCAGATACGTGGTTTTTTCACTTTGGCACAGGCCAGCTTGTTGAATAGAGCCACCTTAGCAGTTAAATTTCAAATACAACAATTTTTGTTTTGATTTGAAGGATTTGAGAATAGCTGTTATTTGCCGTCTTTTAATAAGAGACTTTCCAAACTCTATCAATACCCTTTCAAAATTTTATCTTTCTGAACATGGAGCGAAATGCAAGTGGTATATGCGAGTGCAAAGATGGTGGTAGACATGGAGGTAGAGGTACGAGAGAAGGTTCTCCTTCAGTGCTGTGGCGATCAACACCAAGCCAGCGGAATTGTCGTGTTGCAGGACCGTCAGGCCTGTCATCGCCTGGCGTCAGGGCCCCTGTGAATCTCAGTAACGAAAAGCGTCGCCAATCTATTTTTCAGTGTTAATGCAACCTGCATCACAGTCCTCTCCTCCTCTTCCTCCCCAGTGCACGGCCACAAATGTCGTCATCAGCATCATCAGCATCCATCCAACATTGAAGCGAAGCAGCCCAAATGTCAACTCGTGTACCCCACCCTGTGGGATAATCCATTTTCTAAAGACCTCATTCATGACAAAAATGCGGTTTGGGGGTCAGAAGCATGTAAAAGATCAAGAGGCCAAAGAGGAGATTTCTCTGCTCTGACGCCGAGTCTTACTGATGCCATCAGAGAAGTAGAAGGAACGTTCAATCGGCAAAAATCCCGATGGTCGGCAACGCCATGCAGCCCTTCTTGCTTGTAGCCCGCAGCGTCCTGGATGCAGAATGTCAGGATGATGAAGTCACCTGTGTTTGATGATGATGATGACGACATTTGCAGATCCAACGTGGTCTTTTTCAGCATAAATTTGCTTGCGAGCGCTTCATCACTGGATTGAGAGGAAGACTATGGGGTAGTGTCAGTACGGGTTCCGCCTCAAAAAGGGAGAGGGGGTCGCAAGAAGTACGCGCTGATATGATTATCCGCCCAGCCACAGTTCAGCGCAAAGCCCGCTCCTCGCATATCGCCGTCCAAAAAGGTTCCAGGACTCTCTCAAGCCTGGGCCTTCTTTGCAAGCCCTCTGATTCACCCCGCGATAGTCATATGCCTGCCTTAGCCGAAAACGCATAAGTAGAGGCAAGAACCTTAGGTAGATAACCACCAACCAACATGTCGTAGATCATACATCAGCAATGCATGAGTTGAAATGGAGGCAACACTTGGCCAAAAAGGCCATACCCGACACCGGCCTCCAACCACTGTCACACCCTCTGTCCCGCCTCCTCCTCCGCCACCCACCAAGCGTTCCCTCAGCTGCCCATGTCTCCTCAGAGTCATGACAGGTGAAATCAGCCCTCCAATTCAGCCTCCACCGTCGCCCGAGTACATCCAGCACCACCAGAGACCCATCCTACCCCTTCTCCTCCCGGCCAGTTTGATGACCTGCACGCCGTACCATAGCGGCCAGTCTAGCAGCCAGCCTTCTGTCTTCCATATTTGGGAACAGAAGAACACCTTTAACCCAACCCATCCCAAAGCCGTAAGCCTGAAGACGGCAATTGCCATGCTTTTGGCCTTGGAAATGTTTGCCTTTCCGTCTTGGGGGACACAGATTGAAGTTTCCGCCACTCATTGCCCCTGCCTGACCTCCAATACCAGATGCCGAGCAGGCATTTCTTTCAGAAAAGCCGTCCCTGCCCTGGCCAGCTCCGTGTTCATCTAAAATTTCAAAGTGCGGTATTGTTTGCATCTGTGTCCGGAAAAAGTCCATCCTGACCACCGACACAAGGACTATAAGCACGGCCAAGGGGCCGCTATATCTCTGTGACAGCTCACTGGGAGGAGCCTGAGCGGATGTTCTCTGGGATGACGTGACTCACAGGCTCGGCGCACACTCTTCAAAACCGCAGGATGGTTCAGGGTATCTTTCCCGCAAAGGTTCCTCTGGTGGCATCACGAGCCCAGAGTAAACCAGGCCGTGTTTGAAAGAAATCTGTCTTGGAGGACCTTCCACACACAGGTCAGGAGCAGTGGGACGGCTCTCCGCAGCGAGACCGAGCGCTGGCCAGGTGCCACGAACCTTGTGCCAGGCAAGTGGTGTGCGATAATCTGCGAAATCTGTGCTGCTGTCCCCTTAAGACATCTGAGTAGGCTGGAGCACATCCCTTGTCCTGGCACATGTCATGAACCTTGTCGTCCAGAAATTTCTAAAGAGCTCGAAGTCTAAGTTCGCACTTCCGCCGTTCGCACCCTGCTTTGTCCCGCTTGGCTGCGTTGCAGCGTCAGCTGGGCCCTCCCGTCAACCGTCCATTTTTGACGTGGAAACACCGGGAATTCCCCCCCCTTTCCCCATTTTTGGGGCGCACGCAATCCCATTACGCAGAAACGAAGTGACACATCCTACAACGGGGTGGGGACCTCGGGTTTTGGGCCACCAAGAGGGGAGGCAGGTGAAAGACTCTGTACCACCCTTTCCCATTTTTAAAGAAGCCCCCCAAAATGGTCAGTGGGAAAAATCCCCTTGTCACATGAGCATTTGGTGTCTAGTTCTGGAACAATCTTTGGACACTCAAAAACAACAGGTCCCGCCAGCGCGGGGGAGGAGATGGACACAGATGCGACACGAGCCTTTCTCTCTGCGAATCCACAAGGCCGACATTTTTTTCACAATTTCATCGGTCTTCTTTGGGGCAGTGGTTGGGGGCCCAGGGCAGTGAAAGGGCGGAAAATCAGGCTGGGGTGCTTTTCCTGGGCAAGCAGGGCTGTTTTGAAGCTGGCTGGGGGAAGGGGAGGAGGGGAGGAGGGGGGGGGAGGATTCCAGACCCCGACTTTACCGACTCCCACCCTTGGAAAAAGGTTGGCGCGAATTTGAGGCGGAGGAGGAAGATGAGGAAGATCATTTGCAGTGCCCCCGACCAGGGGGCTTGGGAAATCAACGCCCAACCTCACATGAGTGTTAGATGCTCCATTTTCCAACTGACCTCGATTAAGGCCACAAAATGAACAAAGTTACTGGGGGCCACCCCCTGGACCCCCCTACAAACAAAACCAGCATTTCCCCTTCCACCCACCCAAATAGAGAGTAAAAGCAGGAAATGGAGACCTTGCTGATTGATAAACTGGAGACTCGTTGGTTGCTCCTTTCCTCAAATTCGGGGGGGGGGAAAACAACTAGCAGTGACAGCATAGGTGCCAATAGCCGTAGCGGCAGCAGGGGGGCAGCAGCAAGCAAGGTGGCAGAAGCCAATGGGTGACCTTTTGAAATCTTATTTACCCCTCCCCAAACGCATGCAAGCGGCCAATCCAACACACAAGACCAGCTTAAATCATGGGCACGACTATCGCTCTCAACACCGATTTTTTTGGGATTTTTTCCGACCCAAAAGACTTCGGGATCCAAAATGGACAAGGTCCGAGCTCGTCGCCCACCCCATAGAGGTGTTGTCCGCCCAGCACCAGCGTCATATCTGAGGGACCTTCAGAAAGCTGGGGAGCATACAGACAAAGCACCCGGGCTTGCCAAAAATTATGGGGATCGTTTGACTTTCATAAGATGAACAGGCAGGGTTTGATAAATTTTGTGGCCCCAATTGCCGAGGTCACCTTAGTTGCCGGGTCTACTTCACATTCCTTTTCAAACAAAAGGTCCTCTTGAAAATTTTTTTTTTAAAAGGGATCATTTTTCTGCAATTTTTTAATCTCTTTTCCCCAACATTCATTTTTGCGGTTTTGCTGTGGGGAGACTGAAAAGACACGGGTTTCATGACAACCCCGTTTTTTCCTTTTACCATTTTTATCTTTAAAAAATTTTCGCTTTCAAGGGTTTTTGAGGTCATGTTGCTGTAATACAGCTATAATTTTAGGGTCCTTTGGAACAAAAATGGGGCTTCTTAGGGGCATTTCTCCATCACAATTTTTAATAGGCTGAGAAGTCATATTTATAATTTTTTGGGGTCATGTTGCTGTGAGATACAGCAAAACAGGGCCCCTTTGGGAACAAAAATGTGGTTTTAAGTGGCTTTTCCCCCTCCCCCCTTTTTTTTTTTTTCCCCATTGGAAAAAAACTGAGAATTTCATTTTTAATTTTTTGGGCATTGCTTTAAAAAGCACAATACTAAGGCCTTTTTTAAAAAAAAAATTTTTTCTAACAGACATTTTTTTTTCTTCACAATTGTAAAGAGTGGTAAAGGGGTTGATGGTGCTGTCAAAAACGGAAACGTAGGACACTGTTAAGGGACAAAATTTTGAAAAAAGACTTTTTTTGCAAATCTTTAACATAGCTATAAATTTCCTTTTTGAACAACCCATTTAATACAATTAAAAAAGAGAAACAAAGACATGGGGATTCCCCCTATTTTGAAAATGGTTTTCTAAAATTTAAAACTACTAAAAATTTGATGTACAAAATAGCTATAAAAAAAATTCCCTGAATTGTACAAGGGAGGTACGGGAAAATTTGACCAGATGTAGGTTTATTCAGGGGACAGGAGTAGGGAGCACGGACAGAGAAAAAAAGTACAGAGAAAATTTCCCTCTAGCACGTTAGTAAAATGAGAGAAAGAATGAAAGAAAAAGGGGCACCGGGTGGAACGGAGGTTAACCACCATATTTAAAAATGAAGCTCAATTGGTCCGCACTCATACAGAGGGGGGAAACGTACCCCGGGCTTTGCGGTTTCTGAGGAAGTCTCACACTTCCCTTCCGCACTCTGCTTCAGCAAGATGTTTTCGTTGCTGCACATAAGGGCCTTTTTACCGTTTTTAAAAAAATAGGACGCCAGCCTGGCTCTCACCGCCCCACTGTAACTCCGGCCCTGGCTGCTGAAAATGCATGTTAATGATGACGACGGAGTGGCTCTCAACCGCCCCCCTGTAATCTGGCACTGACCCCCGTTTAACAGATGGCGCGGGGGCACTGGTCTCACCCTTTGGGGGAAACAGAGAGCTTTTAAAAAACTCTAAAAAACAATTTTGAAAAAAGGGATTTCTGTGAGGGTTTAAATAGTGTCAAAAAGGGGTTAGGGCGGGCACAAATTGCAAATTTGAGGTTTCAATTTTTTGGGGCTGGGTCACTATAGGGGGTTTCATCATTTGATCCCAGGGGGTCGTCCCTAATCAATGAAGAAAGGGTTTTGGGGGAAAAATGAAACCATTGAATTGATTGGGTGAATCATCTCAGAAGCCAGGAGGGCAAAAGTCTTTCAACTAAGAATGTTTTGGGGATGATTTGGGAAATTTGTATTACTTATGGGGTTGCGACGAATTAAAAAATCACACAAGTAAAATACCTTTAAAAACTGCAGGAGGGATGTTGTTTTATTTTCACATTGAAAAAAAAGCAAAAAAGGTAATAAATTTTAAAACTATAAATAAAACTTCCCTAAATAAATTCTGTAAACAAATTCATTTCCAAAAATTTTACAAAAAGAGTCACTGTACAAAAAAGCATAGTGCCCCTTTGGATCTGTGGGTAAACAGGTTTAGGGGGCATGCTGTGCCCAGGGCAGGGAAGCATTCCGTGAAACTAAAATGGTGGTTGAAAGACTTTCCCTTTTTCCGGGACTTTTTAAATGTGGGGTCATGCAGGTTTGGGGGTCGGCTATGGGCCCCGACAGGATATCAATGTCCAGTGAAACTAATAAGGAGGTTTAAAGACTCCTTTTCCCCGCACTTTTTTTTCTGTGGTCAGACAGGTTTAATGGCATACTGCGGGCCAGACGGTATAGTCAATGTCCCGTTTAACTAAAATGGTGGTTCAAAGACTCCTTTTTTCTTGCACTTTTTAATCTGTGGGTCGGACAGGTTTTAAAGGCATACGTGGACAAACAGGTATAGTAAAAAGTCCAGTTCAAAAAAGAGGTTAAAGACTCCTTTTCCCAGTACTTTTTAATCTGTGGGTCAGACAGGTTTAATGGTCAACTGCGGGACAGGACAGTTATAGTTAATGTCCATTTAACTAAAAAGGTGGTTGAAAGACTCCTTTTTTCCGCACTTTTTAATCGGGGCAGAGGTTCCTGTAAATTTAAAAACAAAAATTTATTTTAAAGATATCAAATTTTTTCCATCATCATTGCATATAAAAGTAGTATCAAAAATATTTTTTCACAGTAGTAACTAAAAATCATTTACTCCTTAAAATCTTAAAAAGGTTAAAAAGTTGCATAGGAACAAATTAATCTTTTAGAAAGGATTTTTTGTTATTTGGGGCAAATGGGGTTTTTGATAGAAAGACGCATTTGGGCCCTGTTTACAAAGGTTATTCAAGCCGTAAATTTCGGACGGACCTGCCCGCAATAAGTCTTAAATAAGGGGCGGGGCCGGGCGCGGGGGGGGGGCGCGGTGGGGAGTGGTCGCCGGCCCCACAGACAATGCATTACTTACGGCGCGTACGCGCCGTAAATAATATGCATGTCACTTTCTCCCCTGGGGGGAGCAACGGAATCCACAGTTCTCTATGAGAACTGTGGATTACCGTAATGACTGCCATACTGAAGCGCAAATCCGGCGCGCAGTACGGCTCCAATCCGCGGCCAAATAAGCCGTGTGAACATGGCCTTATAATTTTCCAATGTTACAGTCTCCTTTTATTGGGGTTTCGTCTTTCCTTTATGTTTTGCTCCTCTCTTCCCCGTGGCTTTTTTATGTTGTCCAAAAAGTGTTGTTGCATACTGGATTCCTCTTTATCATGATTATTTTCCTATGCCGCTGTTCATAAATATCTTCCTGAGAATATCTCAGATCCATGTGACAGCTTGATGAAACAATACCGTGGCTTGAATGTGATTGTTCCTCACTGAAATCAGATATTTCAGAGTCAAAATTTAGCAAACTAGAGGTAGTAAGCAAGCAAGGAGGGGCGTAGGATGTGGAGCTAGAGGTACGAGACAAGGTGTTTCTTCCAGTGATCCGGACAACATACAAGCGAGCACATCGTCAGTCGCAGGACCGTCATCGTTTGGTCAGTTCCTTATGCGTCTCATTTCTAAGAGCAGCGCCAATCTGTTCTTCAGTGGTTAACATACCCTTCATCCAGCAGTTTTACCATCTCTTTCTCTCAGTCAAGGGCACAAATATCACCATCATCATCAGTCCAACCTGAAGGCCAAATGTCACCCAATAAACAGAAAACTCTAAATAATCCATATTCCGAAGAGCTCTTTGATGACACAATGTGGTTAGGGTCAGAAGGCATTTCAAAATATCAAGAGGCCAAAGAGGATGATTTTGTCTGTTCTGACACCCAATCGATGATGTCCTCAGAGGAGGAGAAGGAAGCTGGTCCGTCGGCAGAAATCCTGAGTGTTCAGCAATGCCTCTGAGTGCCTGTGGCTTCTAGCCCGCAGCTTAAGGATGTAGACTGTCAGGAAGAGGAAGTCAACTGTAATGATAATGAAACTGCAGATCCAACATGGTCTTTTGAGCAGCAGCTGGCGAGTGCATCATCAGTGGAGGAGGATGATGGGGTAGCGTCAGTGCGGGTCTGGACGCAGAAAGGTAGACGGCGGTCACACAAGTCCGCTGACATTAATCCACCAGCCATGGTCAGTGTTGGTAGCGGGAACACTGCTACTAGGTTTACACCATCGAAGAGGTCCAGGACCTGGGAAGCCTGGGCCTTTTTCGATCAAGCCTCAGATTTGTCGACCGATGTCAGATGCTGGCTTTGTTTTCAACGAGTCATTAGAGGAAAGAATCTAAAGAATTTAACCACCACTAGCAGGAACAGGCACATGCATGCAAAGCATAAATTGCTGTGGAAGAAGCACTTGGAGAAAAAGGTCCACACAGGCCCTGGGCTTCCGACCACTGTGACATCTTCTGCCTCCGCCACTTCCAAGCCCAAGTGGTCCTCTGCTGTCAATGTGCCGGAGCACCATCCCAAGTCCCAGACACTGTCGGCTGATTTCCACCACCAGCATCACAGTCTACACCTTCCCCTTCCACCAGTCTGACCTGCACACCATCCAGTAGCCAGTCCACCAGCCAGCCTTCTGTGTACCAGGTGTGGAAGCATAAGAAACGCTTTCTCCCCAGTCATCCCAAAGCCAAAATCCTGAATGTCGACATTGCCAGACTGTTGGTCTTGGAAATATTGCCTTTCCACCTGGGGGACACAGATGGTTTCTGCCTCATCATGGCCCTGGCATGCCCCCAATATCAGATGCCGAGCAGGCATTTCTTTGCCAGAAAAGCTGTCCCTGCCCTAGCCCGCCACATTGCAGAAAAGATCTCCAGCACATTGGGTGCATTTGTATCCACCAAAGTCCATCTCACTACAGACAAATGGACTAGTAAGCACAGTCAAGGGTGTTACATCTCACTGACTGCTAACTGGGTGGGTTGGGTGGATGACAGTGCCTCTAGAGATGATGAGTCTCGGGCTCAGCGAACACTCTTCCACCACACTGCAGAGATGGTGCAGAGTCCTGATCCCCAACCTCGACGGGTCGCATCACATGCCAAGAGAAACCAGGCTGTTCTGAAATTAATGTGTCTTGGAGACCGTCAACACACAGGTCAAGAGTAGTGTTGAATGATGAAATCGCCAAAAGTTAAAAATCTGACAGATTTTCACTAAAATCCTGGTTCCGCGATGAAGAGATTATTTCTCTTAAAATCTGATCAATACTCGCCCATCGCAGATTCCAATCGCGCCATTTTCGTTGCTTCCTGTAATTTTGGCGGCCAGCCAATCAGCGCAGAGCACGAGGGGTGGAGGAGGTGAAGAACATCACCAGTGGGGTATGTAGGGATCTCATTGGCTGCTGAAATCACATGACCTCGTTTTATCTATGTCACTGCACTTCTTTATCGGCGCCATTAGCTCCTATTCAATGGATGAATTGACTGCACTCCAGACTTTCGTTGTTGCAATACACACGAAAAAAATGTTATTGAAGAATTCTCTACAGGCTCCAGTAGATATATAATATTTGTAAGTGAATGTTAAACCTTTGACGTTTCGGTCAACCGACCTTTCTCAAAAAGTCACTAAACACGTAATAAACACACAATTAGAACAGGAAACCTCACACAGAATAAAAACCACACATAAGTACTACATGTACAAAAACTATATACATTATTTACATAAGGGAACGGTATACTGGCATAACATAGAGAATGAACGGTATGAGACCCAATATTAGACATTCCATCTGTTGGTATATATGAATATCCCACGAAATAATAGTAACAAATACTATAGCACATTAGATACAAAGAAGGAGTACTATGGACCCTATGTTTATACAAGGCAAAAGCCTGTACAACAGGGAGTTAACAGAACTGACTGTAATAAAGAAGCTATTATGCCCTACTACTCCCTAACTGAGCGCTTACCAAGGTAAAAGATGTGTCTGGAATGTGAAAACGGGCCGTAGCCCAAGAGGAAGAAGAAGCCAGTAGCCAAATGTAAAGATAAGAGGATTTAAATAGAGTATTCTCGAATCCGGCTGCTTCTGCCGGTGGACCAGAACTTGTCATACTAGACACATCACTTCCGGCGCTTGAAAGTATGGGAAATGTAGTTCAGTGGAAGAGAGACTCTGTGCATGCTCAGTAATGCCGCTCCGATGTAGTAGAATAGAAGGACAAAAAGCAAAAGCAGAGGGAAAGAGAAATAAATCAAGGGAAATAAGATAAAGAATGCTTGCATATGAGCAAGAAACAAAGGAGAAACACAGTGTAAGTCTAAATAAAGAAAGGAAACACAATAAAAAGGGACAACATAGAATAAAGAGTGAGTGGTGTATGGAGGTAGGGAAATAACAAACAGCAGACAACGGAGGCAGAAAAAAGGGAAAGGAAAAAAATGACTAGAAAAACAAAAGAAACAAAGTAAATGTAGAATTGTGAAGTACAGTTCAACCCTTTTGTATCTGTACTCTTGCCAATTGCCACCTCTTCCAAATTAAGTATATATATATATATATATATATATATATATATATATATATATATATTTGCTGTAAACAGCGGGGCCCCCAAGTACTGCTATCCAGTGTCAAAGTGATGGATAATATAACTCTGTTTAATACAAGGAAGTCCATGAGATTTTATATCATTTGATACATAAGTATTTGTCATAGCATGTGTTGTTTGATCATTGGTTAATTGACATTTGGTGGGACAAGTTAATAAGGAAATCATATCGTAAATTCATATATGGTAATATACATTTCTGCATGTGTTGCAAAATGTTACACAGTTCATCAAAAACAACTCTATATTTAGAGTGAGTTGTTTACTTCGCCGGATATTAGATGTTGAAACAAGTATACTCTGCATCCATTTTGTCTGTGTTGCTTAAGCGGATTCTTAGTAATCCATAAAGAGTCCATTTTAATGTCCTCAGCGTCTTTCAGAACAAGTACATTCTGAAGGTAGTTCTTCTTGCAAAAGCTGTGCATTCCAAGCATATAATATCTGAATTAATTGGTCAAGGGTAATAGAAATAGAGAATGCTTATGCAAATAGTATATAGACAGTTTCTAGATGTAATCAATGGATATGAAAGGTACCAACAGAGTTTAATGTTTTCAATAAATTCCTACACCTGACAGTCCCCCCTAAAACATTAAATTCTGTTCCTCATTCCCCTTCTAAACTGAGCTAGGATGAATATGTGGCATCGTATTTGGATGGCTGTATAGACAGGTGGAGCAGGTAGTAAACCCGCTGCATCACTGCCAGGCTTGCTCCAAGGGGGCGTAACTAAGCGATCGCCAGCCTCTTCTACAGAGCCTCTGATGGTGAGGATGGTTGCTGACCAAACGACTGCCAGGTGCTTCCTCAGAGCAGTCCCTAGCAGTGACAGTTTATGGATTGCTAGCAATCCAATTAGGGAAATGTTGAAAGACAATGAACATGTTGGTCTTACTGGAAATATAAGGGATAAGGACGATAAAAATTCTAGTGTCTGGAAACCACTTTATACTCTTACAATCCCCCCTTGTGAGTGACCCTCATGGTTTGTTGACTAACTCATAGCCTTCTGGACCCTCAATGCGAACCACTGTTCTCAATGGGGGTACGCTGGCTACAGAATCTTCCTCCATACAGGTGAAACCATCTTCTTCCAGATATGGGAGAAATGGTGTTGATTGTTCTACCCCTTTAGTCAACAGCTTTTTGAAGCAAGGAAGGATACACATTACCTCTATCATTAATAATAGTAACACTACTCCCAGTACCATTCCTGCCTGGGCCAACCACTTTTGCCATCCACTCATCCATGAGAAGTATTGGTCCCATGGATCACTGATTCCTGAGTTTCTTTTCAATTCTTGGGAGAGATCATTTGTCTTCTTTATGGCCAAGGTCACTTTACCATTTGGCCCGGTATTATTAGGGAAATACGCACAGTATACGTCATGGATCATATGACAGACTCCGCCCTTTTCGGCCATGATCATGTCCAATGCCATTCTATTTTGGAAAGTCATGATTGATGTGGGCGCTAGTTGTTCTGCTATACCTTGTAAGGCATCTCTAGTGTAGTTTACAAATCTCTGTTGGTTGTAATAGATATAGTTTATCCAATCCACACTTTTGTTAATGGTTATCTGGGGTATAAGTGATTCAAATCCTGCTTTTACCTGGTCTCTGGCCTTAAATTCATCAGGCACTCCTCTGGGCTGTCCTATGGCATCTCGGTACACGTGTGGGTCAAAACTACCTTTGGGTTTTGAGGTACTGGATCTTTTGTATCTTTTATGTGGTGAAAATAGGTTTCCTTCCCCTTCTTCTAAGGGAAATATATGTAATGGCATGATAGCTTTGGCTAGGGCACATTCTCCTGACCAATTTCCAATGAGTCTAGATCTGATTTTCATGTCACTACAAATCCAGAAGACATCAGCTACAGATTGTACTTGATTCATGAGTTGTTCTTTGGGAGCATTACTATAGGTGTAACAGTATCCTGGTTTGAATTTACCTAAGTTCCTACCTTTTCCCTCTACAGAGAAACAGGTGTAATTCCAAGAATATATAGTGATTCCTGTGTCTGGTGTTGGTGTTTGAGTTATCAAGGGGTACTTGGCTTTCCACGTCTCACAAGTGGGGTCTGAGGTGGACTTATTGGCAAACAAACTAAGGAAGCATTGTACAGAGGCTGGGTCTAAGTGCAGTGGGACTGACCCAAGGTGAGGATGGGCAGTTGAGCATACATAACAGTTGGACTTATTTTGTTGGGCTGCGGAATACTTCATCCATTTCAGCCAAAGATTTATATCATTAAACCCAGTTTCCATGGCATACGTCTCTTCTATGGTGGGATTTGAGATAGCTATCAATTCTTTATGATTTTTAGACTGAACCTTTACTATTTTTGTGATTTTGTTTATTTGGGCTTCACGTTTTTTCCATTCTGGGGAGTCTACCATATCACTGATTTTAAATTGGGTGAGGTAACCTCCATAACCATGGGATCCTAGGACATAAGTACCTGTATCCTCAGGACCGGGGTTTTCTATAGTTAGGACTAGTTGGGTTCCTCTACCATCAACACATGGGAGTTTAAACAGAGTCATTCTAGTAAGCAAGGTTTTACCATTTCTGTCTTTCCTGTTCAATGCAGATTGGGGTTTGTATCCCCAGCTTTCTCCAGTGTTCCACCCCGCTGCCCCCCATGAACCGCAATTTGAACCCCAAGTGTCATTGGTTACACATATATACTGGGTCCCTAATTTACATATGAAATCAGGGGATTCTTCATTTCCCCAAACCAACCCGAATGGACCTTGGTCTCCTAGGGGTATGTGTAGTGGGCATTTAGCTACGTCACAAAATTCAAATTTAAAGATTGCTACCTGTGTGTTGGAGGAAATATACCAGAAAGTAGTCACCCCTCCCCCCCTGGGTGATCGCCACCTCTTGTGCATTCACACACATGCAAACAACATATACGTAATAAAGGATAAGAGAGGAGGTTCATGATGACTGGTTGGCTCCAGCTGTTCTCTTGCAGTATGAGCAATGTACCCAGGTAAGTCTTCCTTCGAGTTTCACTGAGGTTGGGGAAGTCAGGAGAACTTAGTATGATCCCTCAAATCTGGGTTCGAAAGGATCCTTGCCGTGTTTCTTTACCCACACAAAGTCACCAGGTTGTAGTCTGTGGTTGTTCTGATCTGAGTCAGAATCTGTAATAGAAGGAGACACTGTGGCATGGGTTACTGTCAATTCATTACATAGATTTATAACATACTTTACAAGGCTATCATTCCCTGCACTCAATTGCTGTGGATGATATTGTCCCCCCTTGGGGAGGCCCAAGAACAATGTCTCATAAGGCGTGAAACCAGTGGGTTGTCTAGGGGTGTTTCTTTCAGAGTACATGGCAATGGGCAAGGTTTCTGGCCAAGGGAGAAACATTTCCTTGCTAGGTTTAAGAATTTTTCCTCTGAGTGTGACATTGATGTTTTCAATTTGTTCTTGGCTCCGTGGATGATACGGGGTGTGTGGTTCGGGTTTGGCACCAACTTGCTTCCGAATGTCTCTGGTTATTTCTGTGATAAATCTGGGCCTTTGGTTTGATTCGATAACTGTTGGGATTCTAAATCTGTACACCAGTTCGGTCTGGAGTTTTTCCACGGTGGTTTTTACGGTCATATTAGGGACTGGGTAGGCCTCTGACCAGCCCGAGAACACATCTGTTATTATCAGGACATACTTGTACTTTCCACTCTTGGGCATTTCAATGTGGTTGATCTGGATCTGTTGGAATTCTTCTTGATTGCAGGCAATACATATTTCACATCCTCTTGCATAGTTGATTGCTGCAGTGGAAATTCCAGGTGCTAAGTATATTCTGTTGATTGAAGAGATCATCTGGTTGATTCTTCTGTGTGTAGTGCCATGGGCCCATCGCACTGTGGCTGGGTATAGTGCCTTTGATAAGCAAAGTTTCTCATTTTTCCTCCAAAGTCCATCTTGGTGTATCTCCGCTCCTTTTTCCTCCCAATTCTTCCTTTCCTTTGGATTTACTTGGGCTTGAAATTGTTTCAGCTGGTCAGCACCTGGGTTCGGTGTATCTTGGTCCTGATTTTGTTCTTTATCTTCTTTCCTCTTTTCTTCCCCTTCTTTTCTTCTTGTCTTCTTGTCTCCTTGCAGCTTCTTTTCTTCTGCTCCAACATGTTCATATCCGGCCGCCTCTGCTTCCTCTCGAATAGCTGGGAGGAAAGCTACAACCTTTGTAGCCTGATAAGCGTTGTAAATGCCTTTTGCTTCCTCCATCTCTATCCTTCCGTGCGCTCTGATCTTCAGGACAGCCACCTGGGCAGGCAGCTGGAGAGCGTCCATTAAGGTTGGTATGACTTCATAGTTCTTGATTGGCATTCCACTAGCTGTCTGGAAACCTCGCAAGGCCCACTTGAGGCTGACGTCATGGGCCACTCCATATGTGTAGGCTGAGTTGGTGTATATGTTGACAGATTTCCCTTCAGCAAGCTTGCAAGCTTCAGTCACATCCTTGAGATCTGCGACTTGGGCTGACATTCTAGAAGGTAAAGGAACAGCCTTCACAGTTTCTTGCAAGGTAACCACAGCAAATCCTGTATGGAATCATCCTTGGTCATCTGCAAACCTGGATCCCTCCGTGAAGAAGACATAATGTGGATCCTCCAGCTTGGATGTAGAGACAGAGGAAAGATGTAATATTTCAGCTTCCATTTGTTGAAGGCAGTCATGGAGAGGAGCGTCTGTGGCGGTATGATCTCCAACATCCCCCCTTGAGAGAGGAAGCAGATTGACTGGATCAAAAGAAGTGCAAGTTCTATATGTAACATTTCCAGACATCAGCAAAGAGCCTTGAAAACGCAGGAACAGCTGCTTTATTAGAATATGATCAGGAAAAGGCATTGCCAGGATCCGGGTGAGGTCATGAGAGGCAAAAATAGTAACAGAATTGTTTAGAAAAATGTCATGAGTTTTGTCGAGAAGGGGAATTTGTGCACCCAGAAACCCAGCTTCTGAGAAGGAAGGAGCAGCTTTGTGCATGTGATCCAAGGGGGAAGGGTTTTTCTTTTCCAAGGGACCCTTCATCCCGATCTTCATTTCTTGACCCAAAAACACCAGTGCGGGCCATTATATGGGGAAAGGAAAATTTTTAAAAGACTTGGGAGAAATAGGGGGGGACAAAAAGCCAGGGGCCTATGGGGGGACTTTTCTGCAGAGCAAGAAAAAAAAATTTTTGGAGCTTAAAGGGAGAGTTTTTTTGTCTCAAAATTTATAATGTGAAGCTTCAAAAAAACACTTCGATTATCGCGATCCCTTTGGGGTATAAATTCCCACGAGAAACAGGTGATTGGGGCCCAGGAAGTTTTGTAATTTGGGGAAAAAATTTGGGGGAATTGGAGTTTTTGTATAAAAGGGCCCTTTTGGGATGTAATTAAAGATTTTTCTTGCAGTTTGAATTGGGAAAGGGGCATCCCAGGAAAGGGCCCTTGTGGGGGCCCATAAATTAAAAGGGTTTGGAATGAGCGCCCGGACCCCAAAACCCAAAAACACAAGGTTCACCACATAAAAGTGAAGGGAGGTTGTGGAGTAGGTAAAAGTTCTTGCTTTTCTTTAAATTTTTAAGGCGCTTCATCATAGAAAGGGAGTGGGGAAGGGGGTGAGGAAGTGGTTAAGTGGGTTTTACGATACTGGTGTGTATGGCTGGATTTAAAGGGGGCGGGGCTATGCACAACAAAAGGGAAAGGGCACTGGGGTCTTGATCGGGAAAAGCAGGAAAAGGGGCAAGGTTTAAGGTTTGAGGAGTAGCGGGAAAGACTAAAGAGCGGTAAGCAGGTCACTCGGGGTTTTTGAAAGGGGGGGAATGCGAGGGGGGAAAAACAAAGGGGGGAAAGGTAAAGTCCTAGGGGGGGGGGAAATTAAGCTAAGCAGGGGGGCTAGGGCACAATACTCAGCAGGAAGTAACAGGTTTGGGATTTTTATATAGGCCCTGGGCAAAAAAACAGGAAAAAAAGTGGCAAAAAGCTGAGACACGATCCCCCATTTAAACTGGGGAAAAACTTAAGGGAAAACCCACAGTAGAAAAAGGTTCCCAAATTTTTAAAGGGGAGCTTCCTGACATTACTCCCACCTCAAGAGCGGCCTCGGGAAAGTTTTCCCGGGACCGGTTTTTCCCGGATGTCTTTGATGAAATTTTTTCTTATAAATCGAGGAGCATTGATGTTATCCGGGTTCCCAAAAAATTTTTCTTCGGACCCAAAACCCTTTTGCCACTTAATGAGGTATTGCGGGCTGGTTCCTAAAAAATTCTCGAGCCCAGGATTCGTTTCCAAAACCAAACTTTTCCCTTGTCCATCGATCTCCACTGCTTCAGGAAGGGGGAGGAAACACGACCGGGAAAAAGGGGTTTGGGGCCCACGGAGGTTTTAGAAGAGATACATAAAATACAGGGTGGATTTTCAAAGATGGGGGGGTTTTGAGCCAAACAGCTACTGGATAAATTATCTTGATGATTCTTAAATGGCCCGAAAAACCCTTTTTTCCCCATTTTTTTAAGGCACCCCTAATTTAAAAAATTTTAAATGGTTTAGACAGCCTTTAACCTTATCCCCACTTTCAAAGTTGGTGTGGTTTTCCCGGGGTTTATCTGCCATCTTTTTGAAAATTTTCTTGGGGGCCCTCCCTAGTGTTTCCTTAAAATAGTTCCCAAATTTTGCTGTAGTGTGGGAGATCCTTTCTGCGGCAGGCGGGGAAATATGCGGAACAGCGGGGAATTAGGAAAGTTTTGTTTGGATGGTATCCAAATTTGCAAAAAAAAGGGGTTTTTTTGGGTGGGGGAATTTTGGGGGGTTGTTTTTAGGGAAAATTCAGCCACAGGAAAGTAGATAAACCCCCCAGTCATTTGTGGGTTTGCCCAAAATAAGAAATCGCAGGTACTGTTCCAGGGTCTGTTTTGTGCTTTTCGTCTGCCATTAAAATTGGGGGTAAAAGGGCCCGGTTGATGTTTTAAATCAATGTCCAGTGCTGAGAAAAAAACTCCCCCAAAAAATTTGGATGTAAACTGAAACCCCACGATCCGAGATTACTTCTCGGGAAAACTCCAGCAGGGCAAAAAACATTCTGAATTATGAGGTCAGCAGTGCCCTTTGGGCGGGGGAAAGGACCGGTAAAATGGGATAAAAGGGTGCCGCCTTAGTGAGCCGGTCAAACTAAAAGAGAATAGTATTTTTTCTTTAGAGGTAGGCAGGTCTCGATAAAGTCCATGGAAAGGGGAACCCCAGGGACGAGGGGGGGACTGGCAAAGGTTTGAAAAAAACCCCGTGGGTGGGGGAAGTGGGGGTCTTGCATGGGCCCACAAAGTCAAATGATGTCACATATTTTCCCTTTTACACCCTTTGGTAAAAAATTGGGGCCCCCAAAAAGAATGGGGGATAAAAATTTCCTGTGTCTTTTGCATCCTTTTTTCCCCAAAGCAATCTTAGAATAATGGGTAGCCCTCAGGATCTTTCCAAGGGTTTTATTTCTTTCCCCCCCCTTATATTTTTTATCTTTCCTTTTGGCCCACATCGGGTTTTTTAAGGGACAAAAATTGCACATCTAGGTGGTTGAGACAAAAGGAAAAGCGGTCCCATAGGCCTCTTTATTTTTTAGAAGTCTTTTTTATGGATTACCCCCCAACAACAGTAGACCCCGGGGAACAATTGTTTTGGCGGATTAGGGAGTGGAATCATGGAAAACATTCTTGATAGCGCATCCCCTTGCCTTTTAACGGGGATCCAGGCGGTTTTGAAATTAAAAAATTTTAAAATTGTTTGGGAAAAAAGACCCCCAAAAACGAGCTTGGCGAGGAGTTTGACATTTGGCCGTTTTCCGTTTTTCCAAAATTACGGTGGTCAGTAAAAACCGATTTTTTGGGCTGTGAGGTTCCCTAAAAGATGGTGTCTCCTTTTCCTTAAAGGCTGCGACAATCGCTAATAGTTCTTTTTTCCCCACATCTTAATTCTTCTCAGCAGAGGGAAAAAACCTTTGGGGAAAGGAAAAACGCAAAAGGGAAATGTAATAAACTTTTTGTCTCCGGGTTCTCTGAGTTTAGAATACCCCAAAATAGCCCAGTCTAAAAGCATCCATTTTCCCCACAATGAAGGCCCCATTTGGGGGTCAGGATAAATTAAATTTTACAGGGGTGTAGTGAACTTGGATTTTGGGGAAGGAAAAGGGGAACTTTGGTGTTGGGGGGAGACCAAACAAAAGCATTCTTGTTTTGTCAATGTGTAATGGGAGAAATTTTTTCTGAGAAATTCTTAATGAAAGCGTCTAAAAGAAGTTTGGAAAAAAACCTTTTTAAAACGTTAAACCCATTTTTTTAGGGTTTCGGGGAGTAGGCCAGTCTACTATTGCTTTAACCCTTATTTGAGTCCATCTGTAGACCATGAGGCGAAATAAACATAGAAAAGGGAAATTGGATCTCAGTCTGATGGAATTCACATTTTTCAATCTTGATGTAGAGATGGGTTTTTTCTCAGGTTCTAGAACCCAAATTTTTACATGTCCCCTGGTTTTTTTCCAAATTTAGTTGGAGAAAATCAAAATATCGTCCAGGTAGATGAAATATGAAAATGTCCAGGAGGGGCTCTAAAGATGTCATTGAAAGAAAATGTTGGAAGGTTTGGGTGGGGGTTGAAAAGGGCCCAAAAAGGGATAAACACAATATTTTAAAAAGCCCGTTTAAAGGGACCTAAAAAACTGTTTTCCAATTTTATCCCCCGATTTTGATACAAAAATAAGTTATTTGGCGCCTCGTAGGTCTAAAATTTTAAAAAAATTTTTCATGTTGTTTCTCTTTAAAAAGCAAAGGGGATAAAGGGGAAAAGGATAACGGGTTTTTTATGGTAATCTTGTTTTAAATTTCTATAATCAAAAACAAGGTCTTAAAGGGAAACCCTCTTTCTTTTTTAAAAAAGAATATGGGAGCCCGCTGGTGAGGAAAATGGGCGGATGAACCCCCTTTTTCCCGATTTTTTTCTATTTAATCCTTCAAGGCTTTTAATTGGGGGCCTGCCAAAGGATTGATGTTTTTTCCCAAAAGGGATTGGGGGCACCCGGAAGGGAATTTATGGGGCAATCATAGGGTCGGTGTGGGGGAAGCCCTTTTCTGCATTCTGTTTGCTGCAGACATCCGCAAATTCCCGGTTACTAACGGTAGCCTATTGATTTTGTTTGGACTGGGTCTTAGGGCCTTGTTCAGAGTGGGGCTGTTGACGGGGCCCTCTCCCACTGGGGGGCTTATCTCCTTGGTTTTTCCCCGTTAATCACTGGATTCTGTGTTGCAACCCGGGGGAGAACCCCGGATGACCGGGGAAAGTGTGGAGAAGAGATTAATAAAAAAAGGGCAGTTTCTTCATGATGTTGGGAAGTCATAATTTACTTAAGTGGTTCTTTTTTATTTTTTTTTCTTTTTTTTTGGTTTTCCAAAAGGCCCCGGGCCGGGAAGAGGGCTTTTCCTGGGGGGATCTTAAACCCCCTTTTTCGAGCCAAAATGGAAAGGGCCATAAAATTATTTACTTGCCCCAGAGTCCACCAAAACCGAGGTGGATATCCATGGGAGTTAGCCAAGGGATTTTTAAAAGGAAAAGGAAACAAGGAGTTTTGTTCTCCTTTCTTAAATTTGCGGTGCCACTGATGGGGAAAGGAAAAAGGACAATGCTTTCTCGGTAAATTTTGTCTCGGAAAAATTTGGGTTCTCCATCTGAGAAGTCAGGATCCTTTAAAGGCTGCCACCAAAAACTCCTTGGACGGCTGGGGAAATTGATAAAAAAAGTGGTTTAGACTTCCCCAGTAGAAGCATAAACTCTCCCCAAGCCGTTTTCTCTCTTTGTCAAAAGCTCTCACGTCTTAATAAGAAATTTTTGCATAGGTTTTTACCCTTTTTTTATTTCTGCGAGTTCTTCCCCGGGGGTTCCTTGGGGAAAGGGGAAAAGGGAACAGGGCTGGGCCTGCTTGGTATCTAAAATTTAAAGTAGCCCCTTTTTTTTGTCGTCGTTCAGACAGCCCGGGGATCAATTCGGGTGCAGGGGATTTATGAAAAAAATTTTCCCAAAAAAAAGGGGGCTTCTGCCCCGGGCCCGTTCGCTTTTAATGGCTGCATAGTCCTTTCCTAAAAAAAGACATCTTTGCTGCATCATTCCAATTGGTCGATTGCCCACCTCTTGAAAATCCATTGCATAAATCGGCCACGGGGGGGTTTTTCCTGACGCAATGCTAGGTTTTCTGCTTCCCCTGTAGGCACCACGATTGGGGTCGTCAAAATTTGACTCATGGCGTCAATGAAGTCCTCCAGGTGATTCAAACGGGGGTCTTGGGTCTCAATCAAGGGGCTAGCCCGGGAATTGCTTTATGTGTCAATAGCATAATGATGCAAGCACCTTAGGGCCTATCCGTCGGAAAAATTTTGTTGGATTTGCGTTTAAAGTATTCTGCCCTTGGTTAAGGAAACCCCCCGGGAAATTTTTCACGGTCCCCCGGGCCAAAACCCAAATGGAGGGAACTTTGGGGGGTACCTTTCCGGAAAAACCCAAAGTTTGGGGGGTCCGGACGCTTTATTTTCCAAGGGGAGTATCCGGTGGATAAAGTCTGCCGGTTCCCGTAGGTCTTGAATGGTTTGTCCCTAGACTTGGATGTGTGGGAGGGGTTTGGGCCCTTTAAAAGGCTATTTCATCCTCAAAGCCTGCATCTCGTGCCATATTTTGCCACAGTAGGGGTGAATTGCTTTTTGCGAGCTTCTGGGCTTCCAGCCCCGGCGGGTTTCCCTTTTGGGCTTGGTATTGTTACGATATGGGGGTGTATGGTGGAGGGCCCAAAGGCAGGGGCTAAGGGCACAACACAAGGAGGCAAAGGGTCTTGATCTGGAAAAAGAAAGGGGAAGGCAAGGATCCCAAAGGGGAGGGTTTAAAAGGGGATGACGAGCGGTAAAACGGTCACTCGAGGTTTGCAGGGTGGACTGCGAGGAGTGGAAAAACTGGAAGGTGGGGGTTTCCAGGGAGAGGACTGTAAGCTAAACAGGGCTAGGGCACAAAAATTTTAAACAGGAAGTAACAGGCCCTTTAGGAGTTTTTTATAGGAAACCTGGGACAGGAAACAGGAAAAAAGATGGCAAACCCGCTGAGACAGATCCCCCCATCTTGAAATGAGGGGGAAAAATTAAAGGGAAACCAGTAAGGGAAAATTTTCCCCGGGATTTTTAGGGCTTCCTGACAGTTGGCCTGGGCAAAAGGGGATCCCAGTAAACGTTGATTGATTTTCATTTTAAGTCAAATTCCCTTTTTCTTGAAAATGGCAGACAATCTATTATAGAAAAATCTCCAAAAGGGTTTTAAGGTGCTTTGGGAAAAATCAAAAACATGGGGAGTCAGTTCCGTGTGGAGGGCCGAGAGGAGAATTGTGTTCAGAAGAAGTAGATGGAAAAGTAGCCCTGTCGCGGGTATCAGAGTGAGATACAGTAGAATTTGGGGAATCTTGGGTTCGCTCCTGTAAAAAGCCGTCACTTGTGTTTCTACGGGAAATGGTTGAAGTTCCAGCGATTTTTAATGGCATTACTTGATCTTCCAGGCAGGAATTTAGAAATTTCAGCCCATTTGTTACCGATTATTCTGTGGAGTTCATATATAACCGTATTTTCCTCCTCCGTCCAATCGCTCTTGTTTAAATCAGGTCGAAGTTGGTGATACCATCTCTGACGACACTGCTTAGCGGTTCTTCCACCGGGTAGCTGGGCCATGATGTAGAGCCAGTCTTTTGGATTAAATTAAGACGTTCGCAATCCTCCTCTGGAGTCCATAGCCATGAAGGCGACCTGGGTGACGATAATATTCTCCATCTATTAGCGCATTGAACAGCCATCCTGGTAGGGTGTAAACGAGAGACCGCATCCCAGTCGTCAGGACCTACAAGAGTCCCTAGTTCCTTCAGTTTCTCGTCCTCTTCATAAATCCAGCGTTGATATCTGCGGGATTTACGTTGGTGTATAGGCAACATATTGGAAACAACTGAAGCATCCATGGTGGAATTGGAATTTGAGGGTTTAGAAAAAGCCTGCAAGGAAAGGTCTGAGTTCCCCTTGGGTAATGATTCAGGGAGACAGTCTGCAAAAGACAAAGAGTCAGCAATGTCATGCATAGATGTGACTGGGCCGGGCAGGGTAAGGTGAGAACTTGTGTCACGGTTGTCATGGTAAGTATTACTATCCCCGGATTGTGTATCAGATGACAAACAAAAATCATTAAAAACTTCCAGATCAACGGAAGCAAGGCCCACCACAGGCAGTGTGATTTGTTGGTTTGCAGGTGGAGGAGTGGCAATAGGACAGGAAATATTGGTAGCAGAGGCCCCAGCTGAATGCTCCAGTAGTGTGGGAGATGGAATGGGTGTATCAAGATGGCCGCCGGGGGTTAGTGACCTGGAACTGCTAGAGTCAGGGGAAGGAAGTGTATTTAGTTCGGGTGCATCAAGATGGCCGAAAACAGGAAGTGGGGACATATCTCCACCAATATGGCTGACAACAGGAAGTGGGGAACTGACTCCTGCAAGATGGATGCACGAGTAGGAGGATGATGAGGGCGGAGAGGGCAAGTCACTTCCTGTAGGACAGGAAGAGACGGGCGGGTCTACAAATTGCACAGAACGAGTAAGACATAAAGGGGCAGATCCGGGGCTCCCACAGCAAATGCACTGTTTATTAGTAAGGGGATTATTCCACCCGCAATATTGACAAAGCCATGGAGGTTCATAAAAATAATAAAGTAAATCCCCATTGTCATTGCTAAATTCAATTTCCCTGTAATTTTCCTCTGTGATAGCTATAGAAGTTCTGTGCCATACAGAAGCAGTCTGATACAAATTATTATCTAAAAGAGCTTGTAAGCAATCGATCAAAGCATTCTCCCACAAAGTAACGTTAAGACGGCCGCCTCTATGGATGTTGCCAAGATTCATGAGTCTAGGATAATGCGCAATAAACCTGCTGCCCTCTCGGCGCATAACAAGAGCAGCCGGTGAGAAACATGATGTAAAATCGCAATTAGCAAACAAACCAGGTTTTGAGGATGCCATCATCAAAGAATGAAAAAAAAACCCACAATAAATTGCGCTGTGGTCAATGTTCAGCACTGATAAGAGGCAGCGCTCGTGGCTGAAACAATCATATATCTGAGCGCGCACACTGGCAGACATGATATTAAACAATCTGTGTCTCTAAAAACAGTCTGAATAAAAGTAGTGGTGCGTTGTGTAAAAAACAGGAAGTATTCACATACTGTGCTTACGCCGAGAGCAGAGAAAAAGGAAACAAAGCGCAGATATGCAGTTATCTCAGCCTCTCCCTAATCTATCCCTTACGCTAATGTAGGAAGCTGGTGTGAAGGTGCTAATCACCTGTGCAGAAATTACCTAACGCTGTCCCTAACTAGAATGAATCAGATCAACTGGCCTAACAACGGTTAGGGCTTTACAGCTCGTGGGCATACCAGCTGACCAGAGCTAGTCTCAGATCCTCCTCGTTAGTCCTTCAAATGCAATATCACAGCCCTGACCGCCCAGTACACCCTAGCGGTTACCGTGGCAGATCTTTGAAGACCCTAGGCAGTAAATGAGACTCAGTTCCTGATGCTCCTAGGCAGTCCCTGCAGTGGAGATCCCAGGTAGTTCAACAGTACCGAACCACTCCCCGGGATGTTTTTGAATGTCGCTTCTTAAGTCCTACAGAAGCACCTCTATTTAAAAAGGCTTTAACCCTATCTAACAAAAAACCCCACTAGCTAAAACCTAACAATTACCAAGGACAAGACAGATTGTCCACACCTCTATCGAAAGAGGCTTTAACCTTAACAGCCAGCTTCCATCTACCCAGAAATAATAAAGAAAATTAATTGATATCCAATCACCACAGGCAGATCATTTGTTTGTTAGAAAATGCATGAAGGATTTTGTCTCACTATAAGCAAATGATAGGCTAGCTCACTGCAGTGTAAAAAGAGGAACTAACAGTGAAATTTCTGCTGCGTAGTTTAAGTGCTGGCAATGGCAGATAACAGCGAGGCACTAGCTGCACGATACATCAAGAGCAATATATCAAAGAATCAGAGGTAGCAAGGGCCTAAGGCCAAACCACAAGCACACGTTATGCGTGAAAGAATAAATCAGAGGAGCCACACCTTGGCCTTGTCAGGTTACGTCAATAATGGGGCGAACCACGGTCAGACAATAAAGGCAGCCTGAAAACGGAATAAGAGGCTGAGTTCAACAAGAAAATAGCTACTTACCCGTGTTTGTTGACTAGTCACGAATTGTTCAGGCTGCCCAGATTGAACCAGCCATGGGGGCTACGCCCCAGAACAGACGACAGGCTTCCTCCGCGCCTCCTTCGTTTCGTTTGACGAGTCAGCGGCACCAAATGTGAAGTACAGTTCAACCCTTTTGTATCTGTACTCTTGCCAATTGCCACCTCTTCCAAATTAAGTATATATATATATATATATATATATATTTTCTGTAAACAGCGGGGCCCCCAAGTACTGCTATCCAGTCAAAGTGATGGATAATATAACTCTGTTTAATACAAGGAAGTACATGAGATTTTATATCATTTGATATGTAGGTATTTGTCATAGCATGTGTTGTTTGATCATTGGTTAATTGACATTTGGTGGGACAAGTTAATAAGGAAATCATATCGTAAGTTCATATATGGTAATATACATTTCTGCATGTGTTGCAAAATGTTACACAGTTCATCAAAACCAACTCTATATTTAGAGTGAGTTGTTTACTTCGCCGGATATTAGATGTTGAAACAAGTATACTCTGCATCCATTTTGTCTGTGTGCTTAAGCTGGATTTTTAGTAAGCCATAAAAAGTCCATTTTAATGTCCTCAGCGTCATTCAGAACAAGCACATTCTGAAGGTAATTCTCTTGCAAAAGCTGTGCATTCCAAGCGTATAATATCTGAATTAACTGGTCAAGGGCAACAGAAATAGAGAATGGTTTATGTAAATAGTATATAGACAGTTTCTAGATCTAATCAATGGATATGAAAGGTACCAACAGAGTTTAATGTTTTCAATAAATTCCTACACCTGACAGAATGACAGATATACAAAAAGAGGAGGGGGAGGAGGAAAGGAAGGGGAATAGTCTCATATGTTCTCACCCTGATGCTAATCTGCACTAGCATAGCTGAAAAGACAAAAAGGAAAAAGAATCAATAAAAGGTAATCATTACCATACACAAGACGTAAATAATCATACTAGGAAATCACATTCCCTATTTGGATGTGTTCTGTCTCTTCTTGATCCGTTTCACTGTGTTGTATTCCGACATCCAGCTAAACCTTTTCCTATAGTTTTCCAATAAATCCAACTTTGTTCTGATACTTTTAACTCTTTTTATTAGTTAAACTGCTTTGAAGTGAGTGAAATATGGATAAGGCATGGAGTTGGATAGGAGGAATTATGCGGTTTTTAAATTACAAACAAGTGCGAGAATAACCACAGATGTAGTGATCAAGATGACAAACATGGATAATGACATTTATAGTTCAACTTTAGTACAGGTGCCACTCATGGCAGAAACCTGGGCGCCTAACATAGTGATGCACATAGGATAGACAATTACATGAGGTACCCGGGATAATAAACTGCATTTCAACTATTAACAGTTTTATAATACACTAACATCACAGGCATACTGATCATAACTCTTACCAGCTATGCTATAGTCGAGAAATGGATAATGATATGTGCACAGTGAGCAGAGTGGAAGTGTGATGACTACTGTCCTGATTCTGCTCTGAACTGGCCTTTTCTTCCAGCATGCACTTCACTGTGAATCATTCTCCCAGGAATTCTTCTGCATTCTTAGGTGGATCTGTAACACTTTTATAAAGCATGTAAACTTTGGGCCAGACTCGATGGACTTATTTCTCAAGTATTGCATACGTGGGCTATCTGGCAATTTTCTTTCAACCTGCTAGACAGAAACACTCCCCGCCTGACATCATAATCACCCGATGGTCACCACTAGGCTCCTTTGGGTGAAAAAACAGAAAGGAGTTCTGCGATGGCCTGAGAATTATTTGGCTCTCTACATAATTCACTTTGGCTTTCTGAAGACCAGCCCTCAATTCTGAGTAGCCCATCTTGGTCGATAATTGGGTTCAAGCTTTCTCAAAGTACTTGTTTTTAGAAAAGGTTGCACTCTTGTTAGGTTGTCTAGTTTTCTTTAGCTAACATTCTCGTTGTATGTTGTGATATATCAAGTCTTGGATCTTTCTAGGTTGGGATAACGGTGAAAAAGCATTGGTGTTTGCAGTGATGCCAAACCTTTGCAGGTTCTTGTTCTTTCAGGTAAATGTCGACTTGTAGTCGGAGCTATGTGAATTAAAACAAGCTATAGCACGGACAACGCGACTTCCTGGGTTGAGAACCTGCTGGAAACGATGGGAATTGGAGGCAGTGGTTCAGATGTCCCTGATACGTAGAATACCAGATACTTGAGGGCTGATTTTCTTCGTCTTCATTCTGGCATTCTTTCAGTTCTAAACTTGTCAAGTATCGATAGTAGCAAGCGTTTTGAAAGTTAAGGAATGCAGGAACCGTAAACATGTTGTGTCTTTCAGGTGGTGTCGGTGCAACAGATTGGTTTGCGTGGGCTCGTGGATTATGATGAGTGGAGTGGTTAGGTTCATAGTGCCACGTTTTGGGGACTAGTGGATTCCTGATCCTCAGCACTCTGTTTGCTGACTAGACATAAAAGCGTCGTGTTTCGTTACTGATGTATCATAGGACCACACTTGCTGTCTGTGTAGAACTCAACTTCCTTGAGTTCAGGTTCAGTCCTGTTGTTATGAGTTCAAGCCAACTCCACTGCAAGACCAGCAGACTGAGTTCCAAATCTGGAATTGTTTGTGTTCAAGGAGTGGACGCCAATTTTCGTGGCCTAAACAATTCCTATATGACATTGGTCTTTGAACATCTATTGTGTTTAGATATGCCTGCTTGCAATTCGCTTTGACTGAGGGCATACAGAGATACAAAGTCTTTCATTTGCATTTTGAATTCTGTTAGTGGACGGGAAGCATTCTGGTCGTGTCACGATGGAAAAGGTGGACAAAGATTCCAAGGACTTCTTC
This sequence comes from Phyllomedusa bahiana, assembly GCA_025379985.1. NCBI lineage: Eukaryota > Metazoa > Chordata > Amphibia > Anura > Hylidae > Phyllomedusa > Phyllomedusa bahiana. The sequence continues at coordinate 39,816 of JAODAL010028474.1, forward strand.
CAACTTGCCATCAAGTCTCTTTTGTCGTGGGGGAAGCGGGTATTCCCAGTCAGCACTGTGTCTTGGGTGAAAGTCTCTTAACTCCATTTACCTGGATTAGTGACTAGGAGCTACGAAATCCCAGAGGATCGTTATAGTTATACTGTTTATGGCAGACAGGACACCTCTGCGTGTGATGGATTTTTCTTCCTTGTTGACTTGGGAAGGTGAAAGCTTCTGCCTTTAGATCCCTGAGCAACCCCAAGGTTACTTTGATTAGGAAGGGGAGTCTCAACTAGATCCAAGTCGTTTAGGTCTGACTGGAGTGGTCTTGAGAGGGAAAGGCCTCCATAAGGTTTGGCTGCTGAAGCAATCTTGTGAAACCTCAGATTGGATAGAGCAGGGCATTTTCTTGAGCCTTTTGAAAAGACTGGATTGCTGCCTCGTTAGTGGGTTGTGGATATCAAAGCAGTCAATCAAACATAGATAGTACTTTCACGAAGGATTCTAGCATCCGACCAGTACTTTGCTTTCACCCTCTCTGGCTGAATGTCTGAGACCTTAGATGGCGACTGCTGGGAAGGACTGTTTCCATAAAGATGTGCACTCTCATCGGTACTCTATGTTTGTCTTTACAGGGGTTGTTGTCACGTTAATCAGGAAGAACCTCAATGAAGTTTCTGTGTTCTTCTTTGACGAGCGATAGCAGTGGAACATCCTGTTGTATATTCTGCCATAAAATTGCCACAGCATTTGCGAAATGTGGATGCACTTCTTGAAGTGCTGTTGTTGAGGCTCTGGGCCTGACTGTAGGACAATCATTGAGTGAGACACCTTCGCACCTTGTCACTTGATGTCAAATATACTTCTTATTGACCTGGTTCTTTGGTGGGTGTAATAAACGCCAAATATGGGTTGTACAGACACCTCTTATGAGTCTTGAATAGCTGGTGCAATCTCTGACATGATGTTCTGGAATATCTTCATCCATGAAGGCGAAGAAGTATTGTCTTCTTGTCTCTAGTGACCTCTGGTGTTTCTTTGTGAGTGAGACAAATCGACCATAAACATTTTCTGTTGTTGGGTAAGCGTTGGTTCTGGGGTTTAAATGAGCAATGGTGCAATCCAACTTTTTGATCATCCTTTACTATTTCTCGATCACATTATGTCATGAACGCCTGTCTTCTATGGAAAATGTTACCTCGTTGTCTTCTCTTGTTCTGTGGAAAACTGTGCAACCTATGTGGTCTTGCTCACTGTCACAAGCGTGGTCCTTAACATGATAAGGGTTATCTTGTGACTCGGGCAAGGTAATGAATCGCTGTGTGGGAAATCCTTTACCAGGAAAACTTACTCTGACAAGGTGTGGAAGAGAGAAGGACGTCCATTTTCACGTGTACTATTGAGCATACTGTTGACTGAGGTCGGCTTGTATTGTGCTCCTCTGACTGGCATCTCCTATGATGGACCATCTAGGTCTAGTCCTAAGGGTCCGGTTTATGAGCATTATCGTGGACATTAATCTGCGCTTTTAAGGGGCCCCTTTTTAAAAATTTATTGGTCTCGTAAGGATTTCTCTCCAAGTGTAATACAATCGATGCCTCTGGGTTAGCTTGGTATGAGGTGAGCATACGCTTCAAATGGGGGGTTTGAAATTCAGCTACTCCGTGAGGTTGGTAGGTATCTCTGACCTGTTGTCGGAATTCTGATTGACTACAGTATGGTTGGCAGAGACTCATACAGGTTTGGCCATCCATGGACACAACTTTGTACCCGGTTGCCTTCCCTTTCCCCATATCTGTCTCGAACCAGTACCTGAAAATGTCCTTAAGGAGTTGGGAGTGATGGGCCCTTTGATGCCAAAGGTGTCAAAGAATGGTTGAATTAGCTAGAGACCTGTTGCTCTGTCGGTCTAGATTGCATATATCTTGAATTGACATTTTCTCGTGTCTGCTGGCGTAGACCCTGACAAAGCAGATTTTAGAACAGACTTTACTCATACAAATACACTTGCCTTTCTTAGTACAACGAGAGGTGATCTATCGGGTGTCTTATATGTCGGATGTCTGTCTGCTTTCTAACACTCTCTTTCGCCTGTGATGGTACCTGTGAGGGCGGCCAGGGTGTAGAGCTGTGTTGTGTTCTGTGCCTGCCACACTCTGTGATTTAACATTGGCCTCTACAGTTCCGGCGAAGTGCGATGTTGTTGTGTGGCAGACCTGAAACTGATGTTGTTCTCCTTGAGGAGGAAAGAGTTTCTTGCGGTCCTCTAGAGCGTATCTCCCTGAAGGCTCGCTTTTTAGTAGAGGATGCGGATTCTTGTGTAGGGGGACAATGCTTTGCTAGGGCTCCATAGGGCTGCTTATCCTCTTGGGGGGGACAGTAGAGGCCCTGTAAGGAAAATCTAGGGGAAAGTAACATAGTTTTGTTGGAATGGCTTGATGTTTTATGAGGTTAGAACATCTGGGGCAGTGTTCAGCTGTTACATGAATAGCAAATATCAAAACTGGGATCATTTCTGATTCTCGCGCATGTTCATGATATAACAAAATCTAAAACACTTTGAAAGGAGGAAATGGTACATTATGAGTCTGTTTAATAACGAGAACCGTGACTAATCCATTTCTCTGAAAATTCTAAGGAATTTTGTACAATTGGATTAACACCCCTGGCAGGGTGTCTAGGAACGCTAACCCTGGTAGATCACCTTCTGCTTGAGCAACCAGTACTCCATTAAAAGTCACTCAGCTCTCTGAGCTTCTTGGTAGTAGCCCTTGTTGCTACTCTGGGAAGTTATAGCAGTATCTTAATATAAAGATCTTCTTCCGGCTTACTATGGACCAACTAGATTCATCAAGTCTCTCCAACCATCCTTAAGCTGTGACAGGGTAGTTTATGTTAAATGTTCTGAGTCTTTTTAGTGTGTTCAGCAGACTCGCTTTCCAAGCCACTTTGCAGAAGGTACTATTGCACGCGCTACAGGATAAGGTCTAAACCTCTGATGGCATTCTGAAAGGAGGTTACGCCATGCTCTGTAACTCTCAGGACGTTCCATTTGAACTTTACAAGGTCACCTTGTACAGCTCCCGTTTCGCAAGAATTTAGCAAAGTTCATGCGAGGCCTGGGTTACTGTCTATATGAGCTTGGTGTGCCATTGTCATGGTGTGTGTAAAGTGTATTCATCATACCTTTTAGGGGTTCCTGAATTAGGATTAGTATGTATAATACGTTCTGAAGCAAAGGGTGTTGTCTATTTATGGGGGGCGAAGGTCCGTATCTTCTGTTCATCAGAATGGCGGTTGTAGTTGTTGTCGCTTTGTTGCCACACCTTCCTGCTTGATGATACTGTAGGTTTCCGGTAGGATCTATGGTAATCTGTGTAGGTGGTTGATGAAGTTGGTGATGGTTGTCACTTGTGTCTGGGAAGTTGGTGGACGTCTTATATGTGACGCGTCTGTGTTGTGTCCTGACAGCTCTAGTCTGGCCCGAGTTCGCTGGATGGTTTCTCAGAATGCGGAGGATTCTCACAGCTTCAGGAAACTTGCTTTGCCATTGCGGCTGCTGTTTCTTTGTCTGCGGCAAGTATTTACCAGAGACGCTTTACGCATGCTCTCTGTTGCTTTAATATGCATTTCTCTGCGCTGCAAAGGATGATTTTACTTTTGCGGCTTGGCTTCAGCACGAGAAAGAGCAGCCATTTCTTTATTGAGTTTGCTAGGAGCGGTTTGATAGGACCTGTCTTGAGTGGAAAGATGCTTGGCTAGCAGACATTGTGTGTCTGGTTGCAGACTGCAATTACTGCATAGGAGCTGATATCAGCGTAGTCTGATTGCGTGCACGTGATCGTTGGGGGGATGCTCTCTCGTCCTTTGCGACAATATGGCAGCGCTGCAATAGGCTTGCGTATGACTTGGAGTGATGGCGGCTCCGTATAGTCTGATCCACTATCGCTTGTGACTAGCAGCTTGTTTTATGTATCTGTCTTTCTTACACGTTTCACTGTGTGTATTCCGACATCCAGATAATCCTCTCCTATGTTTTCCAATATATCCAAACTTGTTGTTCTGAAACTTGTTTATTCTTTTTTATTAGGTTAACAGCGTTGTAAGTGAGTGAATGGTAAGGCATGGAGTTGGATAAGGGGAGAATTATGCTGGTAAAAACTACAAACAAATGCAGAGAAACACAGAGCGTCAGTGATCAGCATGACAAAACATTGATAATGACTTTATAGTACACTCTTAGTAAGGAGCACATGGCTCAAGAAACATGGCTGCCTAACATGGTGTGCATATAGGATAGAAACTTCATGAGGTACACGGATAATAAACTGATTCTAACTATTAACAGTTTTTATAATACACTAACATCACAGCATCTGATCAAAAACACTTACCGCTCTATTGCTAAGTCGGAGAGACTATGGTGAGAGTGTGTGCACAGGAGGAGCAGTGAAGTGTGACTGACTCGGGTCCTGATTCTGCCTCTGAAGATGGCCTTCTTCTTCCCGCATGCCAATTCACCTGATGAATCTTTCTCCCAGAATTCTCTGCAGTCTTAAGGTGGATCTGTAACAATATAAAAGCACTGTACAACTTTGGCCAGAGATGGCACTATTACAAACAAGTAGTTGCATATGTGATTTGTAAAATTTTCTTTGGCAATATTATTTCAACCCTGCTAGACAGAACAGGATGCAAGGTGCTGAGTCTATGGATCCAAAGTGATTCCCTTTCCTTAAGTAAGCAAAGGTGGTTGCCACCCCTGCTGGGCCCACTGACCTGTTCCAAAATCTGAAAACGTAACTGGGAGATATTATGTCCTGCCTCATGGAAGTGTGTGGATTGGTTAACCAGGCAGTATAGAAGGATGTTATTGAGGATTTGTGGCTCGAGAGCCTATCCTTCATACGTTGAATTGTCTCACCGATATAGAGAAGTCCGCATGGGCATTTCAGAGCATAAATGTAAATAATTTATTTAGTTTTTGTACATGTACTATATTTGTATAATGTACTTATATGTGGTTTTTATTCTGTGTGAGGTTTTCTGTTCTAATTGTGTGTTTATTATGAGTTTATTGTAGTGACTTTTTAAGAAACGTCGGATGAATGAAACGTCAAAGGTTTAACAGTGACTTACAAATATTATATATCTACCGGAGCCTGTAGAGAATTCTTCAATAAAATTTTTTTATATACTCATTTTGTCTCTATCAAGCTACTTTGAAAAATGCACCCAATTTATTTTTGGGTTGCAAGCTGCCACTGTCTGAGTTAAGTTGTCTCTTTCTTTTGGAGAGATGCAAGTCTGCATTTTAGTTAACTTCATATTTACTCCTTTAGTTCACTGTGATTATATAACCAAAATTTGTATTTCTGCCATCAGCAGTTTCACACTCTGTTTGAGTTCAGAGTGTTCTACTTTTTGTGGAGGTGTTCGTTCTCATTTATTACTTATATTTGTCCTCTCAAGCCACGGTGAATTAGAACCCTATTTTTTTTATGCGTTGCCTGCCACCAGTGGGGGGTTGACCTTTGTTATGGGCTGAACTTCTGCATCACAGATAACTATGTTCAGCTCTCATAAGAAGTCACTGTTCTATAGAATGTATTTTATTTGTACTCCTGTTTGTCAGTGTGTGGGAAAATACCACATTTATTCCCATTTTTTTTAATTCTTATAGAAAATTTCTCTATTTCTATCCGTGATGTCATTTTGTCAGAAAAAATGGGATCCGCAGTTCTTAGAAAATCTGTAGGAAAAAATCAATTGCTAGCCCTACTTTTCAGTTGTAAATCTCAGGAACTGAAGGAAGCACACTGTTGATTTGGTGTTACGGTTCTTATAGAGGGATTTAAGAACACCTGCGATTTGCTGTCTTTGCAGTACAGTTTTTCAATAAGAGACTGTGAAAAAATCTTCTAGACCTTTTTAATATTTATCTTTCTGAACATGGAGCGAACTACAGATGGTAAGCAGTAAAAAAAGGAACCATACACACTGCTGTATCACAGCAAGACATTATTTTTCATACCTCCATCAACTCAAGTTCCTCTCTATTTGACCAAATAATAAGTAATGAATAGACTTAGGGGTTTAACATTACAATTTTGTGCAACTGGTAGATGTAGGAATTCACTTCTTCCTCTTCGGTTTTCCCTGTCTGGTTAATGAGGAAACTTGGGTCCACCTGATTCCATTGGTAAAGCTTATTATACCACTTTGCCTGTATCACTTCTCGAGGTTTCTCCTGTTGGAATAAATTCATGAGATGTTCTCGGACACCTTCTTGGGTCCGTACAGCCCTGTTGCTCTCTCCAATGGAACCATCGAAACTTTGGTAAACTATCTTGTTAATAATGGATCTTATCTGATTTATCTTCATAAGGTTTTCCACTTTAAAGCAGATGTTGAAAGCCAATTCAGTGTCATATTCATGCCAAACTGCAAGGTTACTGTATTGCCATCCCAGTCCACAAAGGACGCCTGTATATTCTCTTCTTTTGTCATCAACTCAAGTCTTGGACACCACCTCCCTATCAAGGTCATCAAATAGTAGTCCCAAGGAGTCAAAGAATCGGTCCACAGACAACAACTCGGGTGAGTCAGGGGACAGTGAGAATGCCCACTCCTGGGGAGACCCTTGGAGAAGGGACATAATTCCCACCCTCTTCTCCTCATTACCTGAGGTACATGGGTGGAGTTATAAATACAACCGGCATCCTTCTTTAAACGTTAGATAGGCTCTCCTGTCACCTGAGAACGGGTAGCTGGATGGGGGGCTCCGCAACAGGGGGAACTGATGCCGGAAGGCTCTGAGCCTGAGGGGCACCCTGGGTGGTCTCCTGCTGCTGCACTCTCAGTGCCAGATCCTGGACCAACTGGGTAAGCCCATGCATCTGCTCAACAAATGCAGTCATGTCTTTCATGGTGCATGGAGAGCAGTAACTGTCGGACTGTAAAACTGTCACGTCAGAGGAGGTGCAGTGTGCCCTGACTGCCACCCAGCCCACTGTTCCTGCCTATTTGGTGTGCTGCCCTAGGTGGCAGACCCCAACTGGATGAAAACCCCTACACTAATGGTGCGGGGCTGGCAGGAAAAAGCAATGTCAACAGTCCGGGTCGCTAACCGTCGGGAACGCCAAAGCCAAAAACGGGAACCAGAAGAGAAATGGAGATCAAGCCGAGGGTCAAACAATAGCGGTCACGCGGTACAAAAAGGAGGACAAGATAGAGTTCAAGAAACAAGCCGAGGTCAAATAACACGAAAACAATCACAATAAACACAGGGAAAAAACACAGGGGAACCCTTTCACAGGCAATGCCTGACAGAAATGAGCCAGTTTAAAAGGTCTACCCTCTGATTGCCTGAGCGACACACCCCTTGATGAGAGAGGCTGCAGAGCTGTCACTCCTGAGCTCCCGAGCAGCACCTCTCCCAGGGTGTGGACCCAGCTCAGACAGTTTAACCCTTGCCAGGCGTTGCACCATGCGAACGGAATGCTGCCTGGCCGAACATGTTTTGACACAAACATTCTCTGGTGAGCCGCTTCTGGAGTGTCATTAACATCTACCGAGTTTATGCTTTCTTTTTCAATCCACACTAACCTGAATTTGGAAACTCTCATCAGACTATGAAACTGGACCTCATATGGGTGGAAAGGGCCATGAATAATAACCTTACTGTTTGGATTACCAAATTGGTTATTCTGTTAGCTTTCCAGAAGGCTGTCAATCAGGTCCTTCTCATCCTTTCTACTGAATCCATGTGTCTCAATGTTTCACACATTGGTGTAACTACCGGGGTAGCAGTTGCTCCGGGGCCTGTGCGCTTAGGGGGGCCCGTGCCCCGGGGCAGCTGCTACTGCGTCCGCTACCCTGGTAATGCCGCTCCTGGGCCCGCCGGCAGTGAACTTAACAGTTCACTGCGACGGGCACGGAACTGAGGGGCCCTGCGCATGCTGCCCGGAGGTAGCAGAGCGGAGCACATCCGGCGCTCGGCTCTGCTACTGTTACTGACAGCAGGCGCTGACTCTCTGTGATCACGTGGGCGGAGCGATTACGTCACATTATCGCGCCACCCGCGCTGAGCAGAGAGGCTGCAGCGCGCCGCATCGGGGGAGCGTGGGCCGAGGTAAGTAACCTATTTCTTATTTTACCTGCCCTGCCTGTATATAGCCCACCCAGCCAGCCTGCCTATAGCCCACATGGCAAGCCTGCCTGCCTGTAGTCCACCCGGCCAGCCTGCCTGCCTGTAGCCCACCCAGCCAGCCTGCCTACATAGCCCCCTAAAGCCTGCCTATATAGCTCTCTGTCTGCCTTCATGAATAGCCCTATAGCCCCCGTGAACCCTGTTTCCCTTTATGTAGCCCCTATAGCCCCTAAAACTTACCTGCCTGTCTACTTATATGTGGCTCCTTTAGCTACCTAAACCCTGCCTAACTACCTATATAGCCCCTATAGCCCACCTTAACCCTGTCTACCTGTATAGCTCCCTATAGCTACCTAAACTCTGCCTGCCTATATGGGGAATCTATTGCCTACCTAAACCTTGCCTATCTAGGGCCCCCTATAGCCTATGTAAACCCTGCCTGCCAAAAATGGACCCCATATAGCCGGGGGGGCGGTGCTGGAAAAGTCAGGATTCTAGATACTTGTGTCTAAATCTCCAGGGACAAGTGGCCGAGAGATGTCATCATGATGGCGGACTGGATCGGGGGCAGAACAAAAGGTAAAGTCAACGACTCATCAGAGAAACGTCACCTGTGAGTCACAAGATGTAACTACACTTTAATCACATAGTCTGCAGAGCCTGTATACATTGGTATCTACCACTATATGGTCACTGTATGGAGTTTATATACATTCTGCAGGGCCTGTGTACACTGGTGTTACCACTATATGGTCACTGTATGGAGGTTATGTACAGTCTGCAGAGCCCGTGTACACTAGTATATACCACCCATATGGTCACTATATGGCGGGGACTATTGGTCTTTGTGTACTGATCAGTAATAGTGTAGGGGTATTATTCAGTCACTTTGTGGTCGTGTTCTGGTTTGGTATAGTCAGGTCCTATGTATAGTGTTATTAGTAATGTTAGTCTTGGTATAGTGGATTTGTTTGGTAGCAGTATGTTTGGGGAGATGTATGGTGAGGTATTTACCCCTTGTATTATCTACATTATCTAACTGCATGTCCTGGGAAATGGTCATGGTCGGGGTGGGGGAGGGGGGGTAGGGGTTCCCATCCAAATGTTTTGCTTTGGGGCCCTCGCTTTTCTAGTTACGCCCTGGTTTCACAGGTGTTACCGCCCCAAAACAGTTCTGTCAGCTTGCTTTGTTGTTGCTTTGTTTTGATTCATAAGACTCCTCGGCTGGTTCTGCCCAACCATCAGATATAAAAATGTCTCTTATACTGACTTCTTCAAGAGTCTCGAAATATCGATACACATCAAAAATGCAGGATGCCCTGTACAATAGAGAAGACTTTAACACGACGTGTACCCCCTGACTAAGATGTTAAACTTCATACTGCTGCACGACTCCATGTTCTCCACGTTTTGTGATCTTGTTGATGGCCTCATTTTACAGATCTTGAACTCCAAGGCCTGAAAAGAAAATTTTGAAGATGGCTGGGAATTTCTCTTAAAAGATTTAGATCAACTTCTAACTGCCATTTCTTTGTCACAACTTTTTTAAAAGTGGTCGAGAGGTCATTTTTCTAATTTTTTGGGTCATGGTGCTGTCAAATAAGCTATAATCCCCGGTTTTTTGGTAAAAAAAAATGTGTTCCTAACAAGCCTTTCTTGTCAACTTCTAACTGGCATTTCTTCGTCACAATTTTCCAACAGTGCCCAAAAAGGTCATTTGTCAAATTTTTGGGGGGGCGTGTGATGTAAAAAAAAAAAACTATGATCCCGGTCCTACAAAAAAAAAGTTATTTAAAAAACTCTGTTATTGAGTGTTGAAAAGGTCATTTTTGCTGCTTTTAGGATCAAGCAGCTGGAAAAGACTGCGACATTCAAGGGCAGTAATCCAGGCCCACTGCCTTTGTCAAAATACTTGCGCATTTACAAGAAGGGCAACATTATGCACTTTTTTGGGTATGGGAACCATAGAAAAAGGCATGCCACCTAAATGCTATCATGACAATACTCCCAGGATCTATAATGTTAAATGGCATGCTGTGTGAATTTGTGAACAAGCAGATAAATGGTAAAACCCATTAATGGCAAAAAGCAATGCCAGTTACCATGTGCCATTTCCAATACCGGTGTCTTGTTTTGTGTGAAAGTGGCCCCTACTGTACCTGCTGTGGCTACGCTGTCCTCATCCTTTCGGTTAGCCGTTGAACAGAATGGATTATCTTAGCCTGTGAATTTTTTTCTGTGACTCTTGTAGCCTAATTTTCTTGAATAAGATGTACCACGTATCCAGTTTACTGTTGTGGATGTTAATTCCAGCTTCCCCTCACCTGTTTGGGTGTGAAAATGAAGCTGGTGTTTCTCTCCCATAGACTTTAATGGGAATCGGAGATTATCACAATCGAACACCGAACATCGGGAGATGATTCCAAAAAATCTGGAATCGACTCGAATCAGATTATTGACCGAATCACTCATCACTAGTCAAGAGCTGTGGACGGCTCTGCGCACTTAGACCGACCATGGATGGGTGCTAAGAACCTGCGCCAGGCAATGTGGTGTGCGAAAATGGGAGACATCTCATTGCCGCCCTTAGGATCGGTAGACTTATGCACATCCCTTACCTGACACACGTCATGAACCTGGTTGTGCAGAAATTTCTCATGCGCTACCTGGATCTTGACTGTCTGCTGAGGAGGGCTTGAGCTCTTAGCTCACCCTTCCGGCATTCGCACCCTGTTTTCAGCACGACTGGTAGCTTTTGCTGAAATGATCTGGGCCTCCCTGCCAACGTCTCATTGTTGACGTAGCAACATGCGGGGAATTCCACCTGCCACATGCTCCAGCGATTGTGGCAGCAGCGTAATGCCATTATGCAGTATAAAGTGTCGCATGGCCTAATGACAGTGGTGCGGACCTCGGGGTGTTAAACCCAAATAGAGAGTGGGAGGCTGGTGAAGGATTTCGCAACATCCTTGACAGTTTTGAAGGGCCATCAGGACAATGACATTGTCAGCATGACCATTGTGATCATATATTTACTGAAACAACGTTAGACTCTCTGTGGCAGCAGGTCCCGACAGTGATGGAGGAGGATGAGGTGGACACAAAACCCCTTTTACTCAACCATCGGATGTAGAACGCCCTACTGTTTCCCATTATAAAATGTCTTTTTTAGATGGCTGTTCGAGGTCCAAGCCGGGTGCAGGATGGCAGTTCAGATCACAGAGTAGAGGGCATGACGCTAGCCAGGCCTCTGGTGATGGTCAGGATGAGGAAGTGGAGGAGGAGGATGAGGCAGGGGTGGACACCAACGGTACCGATTACTCTTCAGTGATAAAAGGTTGGCACAGTTTTCAGGAGGAGGAGGAAGAAGAGGAGGGAGATCTGATTGGTAACCCTAGACTTCAAGGCTTGGGAGATCCTGGCAGCATCTCACACATGAGTGCCTGGATGCTACATTACCTGCCACATGATCCACGCATTAATGCAATCAAAATGAACAGCGATTAATGGGCGGCCACCCTCCTTGATCCACGTTACAAATCAAAAGTGAGCACTTTCCTTCCATGCACACAAATTGACAGTAGAATGCAGGAATTTGAGACAGTGCTCACTGACCAACTTGAGATATCCATTGCGTCTTCTTCACATACTAATGTCACGATAGAACACAGTCAGCAACGCAGCAGTAGAATGGCAAGTAGCCACAGGAGCAGTAACCGCAGCAGGCAGGTTGGCAGTAGCACATCAGTTAACATTTTTAACTCAGTTGTTAACACCTCACCAATGCCTGCAAGGCAGGGCAGCGAGACTTCCTTAAGAGCATGGTCCATGACTACCTGCGGCTCAACACCGATATTTTTGGACTTGATAAGGACCAATTCAACTTCTGGGTGTCCAAAATGAATGAATGGCCTGAGCTTGCTCGACATGCCATACAAATTTTAGCCTGCCCGGCAGCCAACATTATCTCAGAACACACCTTCAGCACAGCTGGCGGGGTGATAACTGACAAACATATCTGTCTTTCCCCCGAGAATGTGGATCGTTTGACGTTTATTAAAATGAATCAAGCATGGATCTCTGACAATTTTGTTGCCCCGGTTGCTGATGTCACCGACTGGTAAACTGTAGCACGTCTTCTTCACAATGTGAAATACACATTCCATCAGTCATCTATTAACATCAGTCATCAATCAGTCTGCAGTAATAATCTATTAACAGTTCCAGGCCCCATACAGCCAAATCAAATAGGGCCCCCACCCATTACTACTTCCTATTTTTTTTAACATATTTGTGGGCCCCTTTTCGATTAGGGTCCGTGACAGGAGTACTGCCCATACTGTCCTGTTGTCACCCCTGACGGTAGCAGCTGCTACGGGGCCCTGGATCCTTAGGTGTCCCAAAAGCCCCTTTGAAACACGGTATTGGAAATGGCAAATGGTAACTGGCAGGGGTGTCAATAGGACAGTACTCCTGTCAGGGGACCTAATCAAAAGAGGCCCAGTGATATGTTAAAAAATAGGAACTAGTAATGGGTGGGGGCCCCATTTGATTTAGCTGCATGGGGCCTGGAAACGGTTAATAGATGACTGATGGCAGCCCTAGCTACCACTGCACCGCCTATAACTACAATCCTGCCAGCTGAATCTCCATGTTCCCTGTCAGGATATTCTCTCTCCCACCACATATATGACATGTTCTTGGGCCCTGCTGCAAAAAGTGATAGGGGGCTCCTGCCAGTTACCATGTTTAATTTGAATCATTTCCCCTACGAAGGGGTTTGTAAACTTTTTCTATGCCAACAAATAAAAAAGACTGAATGCTTCCATTGTACACATCAATAAAATGTTTGGATACACCAGATCAATTTGTCAGTTTGCTTTTGATTTCAGCTTTATATTCGGCTATCCTTGTATTTAATTTCCAGATAGTGCATCCAACATACAGTCAATTCCTACAGCAAATGACATATCACATACCGTGAACTGCAGTTGATGAAACTTTTGATGGTTAGATTAGCTCTAGTGTTGAGCGATTACGTTGGCTATCGAAATCGGTCGATGGTCGATAGTCGGCCATCATCGACAAGATATTCGATGGTCGATGATAGATGATCGCCGATGACCATTAAAGTCTATGGGAGAGCAACAACACCTTCATTTTTACACCCAAACAGGCTGGAGAAGCTGGAATTAAAATCCACAACAACAAATGGATATGTGCTACATCTTAGGCAACACAAATTAGGTCATAAAAGCCACAGAAAAAAAATCATAGACCATTCCTTCCTTTTACCACCAGCCCCCA
>JAODAL010028475.1:0-53253 GCA_025379985.1 Phyllomedusa bahiana
GGGAACGGGTCTGGTCCGGGTAAGGGCAAAAAAAGGAAAGACGTTTTTCTCTAAAGGCACAGGAGGCACTAAAGACCGGCAGAGGATCCCGGAGGGGGAGCCAATTATGGGGTCAGTGACCAAACCCACCCAATTCCCGGGCGCAGGGGTTTAAGAAGAGGGACTGGCGCGCCGCGTTTGGGGACGGGAGCGCGCCCGAGGCCGTGACGACGGCCTGGGTCAGGGCGGGGTCAGGTAATGTTATGTCCCGCGGGACGAGCGGGGCCACGGAAACCGGGCCCAGGACCGCACCCCCCACTCCCCGGCACACGAAGGGGGCGGGGGCGAGGGAACGCAGGGGGGGAACGGTCTGCGGCGCCGCTCGTTACAATTAGTCAACCAAACAGTCACAGAAAACAATAATGCAAAGCATGTATCACACAAAACTAAAAGGGACTAATAGATGACAGAACTAGCAGGACAACAAGGCAGGAGATGGTAGAGACATGGATAAGGGTGACACAATGAACGGACATGGTCTTGATGAAGAGGCAAAAATGACCCTAAATAACTGCAAAAATTTCCCTAGATCTTTGCCTAATGCTCATACCCACAGCAGACACCACTGACCCTCCACTGCCCTGCAAATATCCCTAGGCTACAACTAACCCTGACAAAGCACACAAGCACTGACAAAAAATCAGGAAATACAAGAAATCCAGGAATAGACAATTTACAAGCCAGTAGACAGAACAAGATGCACGAATAAACAAGCCTATAGATAACTGGATACAGAATTCTGAGTAGATTATTAGACACAATCTTTTGGCACGGGGAATTGTTATTATCCATGTTTGGGAACATTTAAATTTTGTATTAGTGAAGCTACCAGTTAGTAACTCCACTCTAACAAGCCCAAGCTGTGCCCTGAAAGTTTTTTAAAGCCTCACATCTGATCTAACAGGAAGGAGAAGAAGAAATGGAAGATTCCTGCCATTTCTGGATACGGTCAGTATACTTATTTAATATGATACCTTGTTTAGTTTAAAAGTAAAGTTGTGTAGAAAGCCTTGTTTTACAACAGATTCTGTACTCAAACATTTATGTAGTACCGGGAACACCATAAAGATGGTTCCCATCAGCTTGACAGGGCTTTGCATAGTTAAAAATGGTGCTCTTTATGTATTGGTGTATGTATGGCTGACAATGTAATTAACCGTTAAGCAATTTTATAGAGCTGTATCCTAACTGCTGTTTACTGAAAAACAACCTAATACCATTAACTGTCATCTGTCAAGTTTTACAGTAGGTACTTTGCATTCCAGCAGGTAGTTTTTTCTGGACCTTTGCCAAATCTAGATTTCATCAGTAGAATGTGAGTAAAACATGGATTACCATTCAAGAGAATATATTTAAACTGTTCCAGGTCAATATGGTGTGATGAACCCCTTCGCTAATGCTGTGCAGGATGTAACCAGAAAGCTAATTTTATAAAGCTCTTGTGTTGCTGTAACTTCCAGAAGCAGTTTAAAATTCTGTAGTCCCCTCTTTTGAGTTTGTGTCAAACTGTAGTCAAACTGTAGTCAATTCATTGCTAAACTAGTTTTACTCTTAGACACCATCACTCCAAAAAAAACAGAAAGTGTGCTTAGGCTTGGGGGGGCTAGGTGAAACCCAGTTTAGCCTCAGGTTTTTGGCCCCTGAATCCTATCTTCCCACCTATACAGACCCTCCCTGACTGGTAGACAGTTAAAGTTGAAACCAGAAGCTTACATACACTGTATAAAAAGACACATATGCATGTTTTTTCTCACTATCTGACATGAAATCAGAGTAAACCTTACCCATTTTAGGTAAATTAGGATTACCAATATTATTTATATTTACCAAATGCTGGAATAATGAGAGAGAGATTTTTAAGGCATTTTTATTACTTTCTGCAAAGTCAAAGGTTTGCATACATTTCATTAGTATTTGTTAGCATTGCCCTTAAACTGTATAACGTGTGTCAAATGTTTTGAATATCCTTCCAGAAGCTTCTCACAATAGTTGGTAGGAATTTTGGCACATTCCTCCTGACAGAACTGGTGTAACTGAACGATGTTTGTAGGTCGTCTTACTCACACCTGCCTTTTCAGCTTTGTCCATAAATTTTCAATAGGATTGAGATCAGGGCTTTGTGATGGCCTCTCCAAAACATTGACTTGGTTATCCATAAGTCACTTTGTAACCAGTTTGGCAGTAGCTTCGGATCATTGTCCATTTGGAAGACCCATTTCTGCCCAAGCTTTAACTTCCTGGCTGATGTCTTAAGATGTTGCTTCAGTATTGCCATATAATCATCTTTCCTCATGATGCTATATATTTTGTGAAGTGCACCAGTCCTTCCTGAAGCAAAATGACACCACAACATGATGTTGCCACTCCCTGTGTTTCACAGTTAAGATGTTGTTCTTTGGCTTCCAAACTTCTCCCTTTTTCCTCCAAACGTAATGATTTTAATTATGGCCAAACAGTTCAGTTTTAGTTTTGTCAGACCACAGGATGTGTCTCCAAATATGTAGCTGTTTGTTCCCGTGTGCATTTGCAAACATTTATCTGGTTTTTATATATTTCTTTTGGAGTAATGACTTCTTCGTAGTAGAGTGGCCTTTCAGCCCATGTTGATACCGTACTCGTTTTACTGTGGATAATGACACAATCTTACCAGCTTCTGCCAGCATCTGCATAAAGTTTTTTACTTTAACTCTTGGGTTGATATGCACATGTCTGGACAAAGTGAAAAAGATATACTGGCTCACCCGAAGTAGCAATTTAGCACGGACTGCACTGGCAGGTGCAGGAATCCACAGAAAACAACTAAAAATGTCCAGCTGTTGTAGTGAAGCATAAAATCCTCGTTTATTGGAAAGACAAAGGCATATGAAAAATCCAGAATAAAAGATACATCTTACGCGTTTCAGGCCTAGCACAAAATGGCCCTTAATCAATTAAGGGACATTATGTGTTAGGCCTGAAATGCGTAAGAAGTATCTTTTATTCTAGATTTTCCATTTGCCTTTGTCTTTCCAATAAACGCCAATAAACAAGGATTTTATGCTTCACTACATCAAGAACAAATGTACCTAGCAGATCCCTACCAATAGTACAAAAACCTCTTGACCAGTGTATATGAAAGACAGTTTAAAGAGGAAAAATCGGTCCTAAAAAATAACTTTTATTAAAGATATATTAAAATATATCGTAATCTATCTAAAAAAACTCACAAAAAATATGGGGGCAAACAAAAACCCAAATGGGGGGACCAGAGTGATATAAAAAACCTAGCCCCGAAAACCCCTAAAATACCCCTACTAACTAAGAAAATTACAGGATAATGCCCAATAAGGGCGTTCCTGTCCGCAGCTTTCCCCTAATTAAAAAACCCCCTGTTATTCCTCATGGCCCGTCCCAAATGTTTAAAACATCCAGGGGACTATCAGGGGGGACCTTGGAAAGAGTAAGTGGACCAAGTGTTGGGTATAAACAAAAAAAAGGCTGAAATAATGCGGGAGAAAATTTAAAGGGAAAAAAAATACCTGATGGTAGTTAAGATGAAAACAACCAACACATGCCTGTTTACATAACAAAAAAGGGGACACTCCCTTAGTTTCATCGCAAAATGCCCCCTTGTAGGTTGTCATAAAAACCAGCAAGACCACCAGGTGGGGGAAGTACAAAAAAAAAACAAAAAAGGGAAAAAAAGATAATGTGAGGAGGAGTGGACCGCTGGGCCAACGAAAGCGATGATACAAAGCCACCCGGGGAAACGGAGTCTAAGAGCCCCCGGTTTTCAAAGAGCCCCGCAAAGGGGATGGTCTTGTCGGCGTGAGGCTACCAGTCGTTACCCCTGACGTGACTTGCTTGCGAGGGCGGCCGGGGAAACTTTGGGGTGCAAAATCGTAACCCGGGGGGTAGTCGGGGGAAGGAGAAGGTCAGGGGGCGGCCGGGAGGTTCGTGGTCGAGGCAGGCAGAGGGTAGGGCAGGCGGCAAACAGGCAAGGCAGGAAACGAAAGCAGGGGGGATGGACAGGGGAAATAAAGACGAATAAACACACTCTAAAGCCCCAAAAAAAAACACCCCAACAGACTGGCAGCGAGTGTGGGAATGTTCCATATATGGGACCAGGGGCCGACTTTTCCCAAAAATTAAAGGCGCGCTGGCCCTTTAAACCCTGACCAGCCTCGCTTTTCCCGCGCCTTTGCAGGGTTATGCGGCGGCGGCTTCAGAGCTGGGACAGGGGGGGGATGGTAAGTAGGGGGTTTCCCCCAGGGCAAAGGGCCCACGGCGGGGGGCAGCCGCAGACCCGTGCCGGACCCCGTGCGCCCCGGGGACGGCCGGGGCGAGCTGCGGGCGCGCGCCGTGCAGTACCCCCCCCTTAGCTTCCCCCTCTTCTTTGAAATTTAGCGAGGAGATCGGGGGACAAATTGGTCTCAGGTTCCCATAAACGTCCTCCGGGGCAAAACCCCTTCCCAGTCGATAAGTAAACCGCTTCCCCTCACTGTCTTCTCCCCCACACCCCCTTGACCTCAAAGATGTTACGTGCTAGCAAAGGGGGAAAGGAGAGACAGTTGCGGGAGAAGGGTTCAGCACCACCCTTGGGAGGGACACTGAAACCTTCGGGATACGTAGAGTCGGGGGCAGGCGAAGCTTATAGGAGAGGGGGTTCAACTGCTGGAGCCCAAAAGGGCCCCAGTATTTGGGGCCCAATTGTAAGGGGCCCCTTAAAACGGACGTACTAGCAAAAACCCAAAAAACCCCTATCCCCTGGTTCAAATAGGGGGGGGGGGCCTACGGTACCTGTCGCCTACGCTTGGTGGGGGCGGGAAAGCTCGTAGGGGGGCCTGTGTGGAGTGGCCGAGACCCTTGATGTCCCTTTTGGGCATCCCGGCGGGACAGAAGAGGGTAGCTAGGGGGAGAGGGGGGGGGGATGTAACCAAAGACAAAAAAAAGGAGAGGCCCAGGGATTCAGACTCTAAAGAGATAAGAAAACTCTGCCCAGGAGAGAAGATCAGACAGTTACCCGAGAGCGGACACAAAGTCCCGAAAGAGGTCCCCAACACCGGGTTAACCCGTTTACCTGCCCGTTAGTTTGGGGTGGTATGCGATAAAAAATTAACTGAATCTGCAACTGACGCACAGGGACCGCCAAAATTTAGCGACAAACTGGACTCCTCTGTCGGGACAACATCAACGGGGACGTGCAAGGGGAAAAATATGTTGGAAAAAAATTTGGGCCCAGCGGGGGGGCGAGGGTAACCCAGGCAGGGAAAAAGTGAGCCATTTTCGAGAAACGACGGTCACCACCCATTGCCCGGTTCCCAGATGAAGGGGGAAGATCTGTGACAAAGTCCATGGCGCATGGGCCCCGGGTTTTTCCCCCGGCACGGGAAGGGGCCTGAGAAGGCCCCGCGGGTTGAGGCGGGAACCTTTTTGGGGCCAGGGGGAGGGGCCCAGCACAAAGCCCTGACTTTTTTGAGCAGGTGGGCCACCAGAGTAGCGGGAGACCAGCTAAAAGGGGGTTTATGGTTTCCTGGATCCCAGCTGTTCGGGAAGAAGTCCCCACTTCGGGATTCTAAGCGCAAAGCCGGGCCACATACGTTTCCCAGGGGGAACCTTTGAAGACCAGGGGCAGCCATACGAGGGGGTTCAGGGGGGACAATTGTGGTGGGGAGGTCAGACCCACCGTATCGGGCGCGAGAAAGGGGCACTTTGAGTTTTTTCCCGGGCTGGCCGAAAGTGTAGCGGGAAAATAAAAAGGGGGCGAAGAAAAGGGGACCATTTGCCTCCCGGGGGATTCGGGGGCGTTGAGGATGAAGATATAGGAGATTTTTATGGTGGGTGAAAATATCATAGGGTGAGAGCCCCCCCACAGGTACGACATTTCTAGGGCCAGCTTTATGGCCAAAATTTGCGATCCCCTAGGGTATATTCTTCTCGGCGGAAGAAAGTTTTGGAGAAAAATCCGCAGTATGCATTTTCCCCCGAGGAGGCCCTGCGGAGGACAGCACCGGCACCCCCCGAGGGGGCTCCACCCCAGAATGAAGGGGGGTTCGGGCCCGGGCGAGACAAAACCCGGAGCAAAAACACAACGGGATTTGAAGGGTGAAGGTTTTGAGTTCCGGGGGCCAGGATTGGGATTGGCGTTTTTTTTTGGTTAGAGCCACCAGAGGAGCCACAAACGTTTGAGAAAAGTGGGGTAATTGTCTATAAAAATTGGCAAATCCTAGGAAAAAGTTGAATGGCCCGAAAGGCCCCCCCCCTTGTGGCCACTGCAAACGCGGAGGTTTGAGGGTCCATCCCGGAGGCCCCTTATCAGGACTGTACCTAAAAAGGGCAGGGTGGTACGTTCAAAGAGAACTTCTCTGGTTTTGGGAAAAAAACTAGGGTACGGAGTCGCCTGAGGGGCCTGGGGAAATTTTGGGGGCGATGTTACAGACTGGAAAAAAGTTTTGGGATATCGTCCAAGTAACAATAAACGCTGTAGAGTAGTCCCGGGGAAAATTCATTGACGAAGCTTTGGAATACAGCAGGAGCGTTGCAGAGAACCCAAAAGGCATAAACCCAAAACTCGAAATGGCCATCCCCCGTATTAAACGCTGTTTTCCCCTCTCCGCCTTCTCTAATACGGATCAAATTATAAGCACCGCGAAAATCCAGTTTGGGGAATATTTTCGCACCCCGCAGGCGGTCGGAAAAGTTCCGATATCAAGGGAAAAGGGGAGCGATTCTTTATGGGGGATTTGTATTCAAGCCCCGATAGTCGATGAGGGCTGGAGACCCATTTTTTTTCTCCCGAAGAAGAAGCCGGCCCGCCCAGACGGGGTTACGGGAAAACCCTTTTCAGGTTTCCCCCTTTTTGTATTCAGACATCGCCTTAGTTCGGGAGGAGAGTGGATAAACCCGGCCTCTGGGGGGAGTAAAAGCCAGGTTTCAGGTCAAGGGGAATCGTAGGCCCGGTGAGGGGGAGAGTTTCGGCCTGCCCCTCCGAAAAAACATCAGCAAACCCAATATGGCGTGGTAAACCTGAAGGGGGCTTTGGGGACTTCAGGGGAACGACCTGAGGAGCGAGTTGTGGTGCAGAAAAGGGAACGTGAGTGACAGCGGAACCCCAAAAGCATAACCTTCCCTGTCTCCAATCCAAGTTTGGAGTATGGTCGGCAGCCAAGGGGGCCCGAAGGACTTCAGAGGAGGACCGAGGCGGACTAGAATGGCAAGTTTCCTTGTGAAGGGCCCAACTGCGGAAGAGGGGAGCCCCTACGAAACGGATGGCGTCCTTAAGGATTCGCCACTGACCGACGACACAAATATGGGTTTCTGCAACGGGGCACCGGGAGACAAACCTGGGGACCAGTTCGTGGGTTTTGAAAATTTTCCCGCCGATCCCGAAACAAAAAAAGGGGGGTTTCCTGAAAGGTGCTTCCGAGAAGCACCAAAGATACGGGGAAAATGGCAGACGGGGAGGGCCGTTTGACACCTTGGGTTTTCCTTCCCCGAGCCCTAGGTGCGGAAGTTTCCGGGCGCACGGACAGTCCCCAATGAATGGCCAGAACCCCCACAAAGAAACACAGGCTTCTGGGAGCTGTGAAGTTCCTCCTGGGACAGGTGGGCTCTCTCGAGCTGATAGGTTTTCCTCGAGACCACGGAGGAGGGAAAAGGTCCCTGGAACGTGGGGGCCAAGGGGGGGAAAAGGCGTGGGGACGGTTTTCCCTTGTAGGCGGAGCCTTTTTTGCCTTTTTTTGGCGAAGCAAAAAATCCATGGGTGGCCCAAAAGGATTTGGGCATCCAAGGCAGCTGGTAGATCCCCGAGCGCGAGCTGTCCTTGATTGCCCCGAGAGGCCTTGCCAAAATGTGCCACCAACGTTCTTTTAGCCCGCTCCGAAGGAGAAATGCGAAACGCACGAATACTGACCGCAGTGGTGTCGCCTGACGAAGCCGAGCAGCACGGGGCAGCCCGGGGGTACGGCCTGGTTCCCAAAAAACGGTGGGAACCCCCGGAGGAAGGTTTGAAGGTCCCCCGTCAAGGGCCCCTCGATCCCTAGTGGCGTACCCAAGCCAAAGGGTTTTCCAGAAAGGCTGATTATGAAGGGCCCCTTGGGTCGCTCGTAGGAAATTGGCGCCCCCATATCTCGAGGTGGGGTGGACACTGGTGATGAATCCCCTGCATTTTTGGGGTTCCATCGTAGGAGAGGGGAGTGGCGATGCAGTGAGGGTCCCGAAGCTGAAACTTTTAACAATAGATGCCCGGGGAACGGATGCAGGTGCAGAGGGGGGCAGCCGGTGGAGGGGAGACGAGTCGCCAGGTTTCATCATGGGGGAAATTGGGCGATTCGTTGATCGCTGGGCGAAAGCTGTCGTGATGTCCCGGAGATAGGCAGAGGTACCCTGGGCGGAACCAGGCCATCTGTCTGTGCGGAGGAGTGGATCCGCGGGGCCAACGCAACGATATAGTAAGCCACGCCAGGGAACGGAGCTAAAATGCCCCGGGTTTTTTACCAGAGCCCGCCGCAAAGGGGATGGTCTTCTGCGGCGTGAGGGTTCCAGGTGTTTCCCCCCGACGTGACTTTCTTGCGATGCGGGGGGGGTACAGGTGGGAAAAAACGTAATCGGGAGGGGTAGTCGGGGAAGGCAGAAGGTCAGGGCAGGCGGGGCCCAGGGTTTTTTGGTCGGGAGGCGGGGGGTCAGGGCAGGCGGAAAAAGAAAGGGAGGAAAAGAAGCGGGGATATACACGGGAAACGACAGAACTAACACACTCTAAAACGCCAAAAAACACCAACAGACTGGCAGCGAGTGCTGGGAATGTCTCCATATATAGGACCAGCGGGGCCGCAATTACCCATTTTAAAAGGCGCGTGGGCCCTTTAAATTGGGCCAGCCGGCGGCGCGCCTTAACAGGGATTATGCGCGCCCGGGGGCTGTCAGAGCTGGAGACAGGGGGCGGGGACTGGAAGTGGGGGGTTCCCCCCCTAGGGCAGAAGGACCACGGCTGCGGGCGCCGCAGCCCCTGCCGGGCCCCGTGCCAACCGGGGGGGCGGGCGGCGAGCTGCGGCGCCGCGGCCGTGCAATAAACAACCAACCCCAAAACAACCCCTCCACCACAAAGCATACACCCATATAACTTTATTTAATT
The DNA here is from genome assembly GCA_025379985.1 of Phyllomedusa bahiana. NCBI lineage: Eukaryota > Metazoa > Chordata > Amphibia > Anura > Hylidae > Phyllomedusa > Phyllomedusa bahiana. The sequence continues at coordinate 9,149 of JAODAL010028475.1, forward strand.
TTAGAAAATGGGAAGTCATCCCCCCCGCCCTGTAAGGGCATGCCCGTGTTGGGGTGTGGGTGAGACAATAATTTAGTGGACATTTTTCGGGGTTTTTTTTTGATATGCACTTCGGAACCAAAAACACATTCCCTTTACGAGACCCCCGACCCATCTCCTTTTTTGAAATTTTGAATTTTTTGGACATTTAACCCTTTTTTTTTTGTACTTCGTATAATTGTTTGTTACAAAATTTCCCGGAAATTGTTTCTTTGGATGATCCCCGACTTGTGAAGTCCCCCCCAATTCTCCCTTTCCCGAATCTTGGCTGATTTATTTTTAAAATGTTCCCACAATGTTCCCCAAAAAGAGGTGTTTCTGGTGGTTTCTTTAGAATTCTTTTCCACAGGTTTTGTTCTCTAAATTAAAATCAGATGTTTGGGCCCAAAATACCTATCAGAAGCCTCCCAAGACATGACATCATCATTTGGACTGTCCCAAATTGTTTAAAGACATAGTAATCCTACTGTATGTAACCTTTGACTTTGCAGAAAGTAATAAAAATTCCTTAAAAAAATTCTCTCACTCTCATTATTCTGGCATTTGGCAAATATATATAATTTTGGTAATTCTAATTGACCTAAAACGGGTAAGGTTTATTCTAATTTCATGTCAGATAGTGAGAAAAACATGCATATGTGTATTTTTATATTGTGTATGTAAATGTATGGTTTCAACTGTATATAACTCTCAACACCTTCTCTGATAATGTAAAAATTTGTGGCTATTAGGAAGATGCAGCGGCGTTCACATGAGAGATCGCTGCAGCGTGTTTCAAAAGTGCCGCTCGGGTCCGTCTTGAAAAGAATCGACATGCAATTCTTTTCAAGACGGACCTGAGCGGCACTTTTGAAACATGCAGCGGCGATCTCTCATCTGAACGCTGCTGCGTCTTCCTAATAGCGAGCAGTGATAATCTCACTGCTAATTGTTAGATCTGTCTTGGGGTCCGCTCTGTCAGTCCCCAAGACGGATCTACAAAGCGCTTGTAACACGGAGTGAAAACTCCGTGTGAACAAGCCCTTACAGTGAATTTAAAATATTTATTTGTAGTTGTTCTATGCTGTGCATTTGATCAGTGTCTTCCAAAGTCAACTTTCAGTTTTGTGCTGGACATTTTCAAAATATTCTAATTCATTTATTATCTTCTTCAGAAGATAATTAGACTGTCTTAGAATATGCCAGATTTATTATAAAATTGGTGTATCTTTAGACTTTCCTAGCTGTTTTACACCAACTATTAGTTGTGTTGCTGGTAACCACTGGGTAGAATTAAAACTCTCCATTGATTAGTGAAATTTCCCTTAAATTTACTTATTTGGTACAAGATCTTGTTGCTAAGCTTCTCTTAACCCCTTAAGCTGAATGCCTGAAAAGTAGTTAATGACCAGAACATTTTTTTAGTTTTTGCCTCCTTGCGTTTCAACAGTTGTAACCTTTTTATTTTTTCAGTGACACAGTTGTATGAGGCCCTCTTTTTTATTCAGACAATTTTTAAACTTTTATGGGGGAAAATAGTTTATTTTTCCTTAAAAATAATTGGCAAAATTTTTTAAAAAATTTTTTTTTTTTTAAAATTTTTTTTTTTACACCTTTCCCAAAAATTTCACACTTAAAAAAATTTGGGTTAGATTAATTCTACAGGTTATTATGGTCGTGTGGATACCTAATTGTGTAGGTTTTTTGTGTGTGTAATGAATGCACAATTATTTTTTATTTCTTTATATATTTTTTTTAAATTATTTATTTATTTATTTTTTTTTTTAAACATTTTTTATTTTTTTTTTACTTTTTTTTAAAAAAATCCTATTAAGGGATAACTTTTTTTTTTTTTTAATTTTTTTTTTTTTTACACTTAGAAAAGAAATTAAGCCTTTTCATTATTTTAAACATTGAAATTTAAAGGTTGGCCCAGTCTGACACGGGCAGGGCTCAGGAAAAGCCCCACTTTTCTGCCCGGGTCATGGTTTTGTTACACGGGGACAGCCCTGGGGCTACTCAAATTTTCCCCGGGGGCTGACCTTTGCGGGCCTTTCCCCCGGTCTCTGCGGGCAGGGTGCCCCCGGATCACCCCGAAGAGGGGGGGAAAACCCCTTTGATTGCGTTGCGGTGACAAAACCCCCCCCCGGCCCCCCCAATAAAAGGGTTTTTTAAAGCATCGGGGCGGGAGGTTTCCCCACCCCCCCCGTGCTTCAGGAGTTTCCCCCGCGGATCAGGGCGTCAGTCACCCCCCAAATATTAGCGCGGGCCTGAAAAAGCCGGGCCCGGGGCCGCCGAAACTCCATGTCTGCAGCAATGTCAAAAAAAGCGCTGCAGACAAACCCTTTGCACCAGCCGATGTCAAAAAAAGGTTTAGGGGTCGTTAAGGAGTTAAAAAAAACCCAGCTTGCCCTTTTTTTCCTCTTTGGGGTTTTTAGCAACTCATTTCTTTAAAAAATCCCCAAACCCTTAAAACTTACACAATATTTACGTACACTTTATAAAAATAAATCTAGCAGTTCATAAATTCATGACATTTTTTCCCGCAGCAAGGGTATTTTCTTTATAAAAAGGGCCTTTTAAAAACCAAATTTCCCGGGAAATTTAATTTGGGAAAGCTATTCTTGAACAATATGTTTCTGCACCAGATTTTTAATTTTGGCACATTTTTGGTGTGGAATGTCACATTATGGCTATGCCCCTTTCCAGGTGAAGCTGTACCCATCTCCAGCTAAGTTATGCCCTCTTTTCTGGTAGTTTACAAAAAGTGTCTAAAGCACTTAGTAAATTATCAAACAAAAAATGTCCCTTTTTTTAGGGGGGGGCCCCCAATTTTGTCAAACTTTTTTGGGTGAACCACAATTAAAATTTTCCCCCTGAGATCAGACGTTTTTTGGGACCCAAATATCATGGCTTATTTCCCGGTCCAAAAAGCAGAAAGGTCTTTAAAAAGCATCTGAAAAACAGCATTTTATTTCAAATGTGTGCGCCAAGGACAGATACAGACAGTTGAGGTCTCTTGTGCAAGACCAGCATATGGGCCTTTATTCTACTAGCTCTTTCAAAAAAACCCCAATTTTTGTCTGTGTAAAAAACCCACTAGTAATTTGACCTTCAGCCCTTTTTCCGGGGTCCCCTATATGGTCTCCATATCCCTTCCTAGTGTGCACCACCCCATCAATCTTTTTATTGCTGGTTTATAACCCAAAACATGCAAGCTGCAAGTTTACTTGGTGTGTTTTTCCAGTAGTTTACATTTCGGGGGTTTTGTTTATTTAGAAGCCTGAGTTTTTCTTTTTTTTAACATATGATTGAGACTTTTTAAAAGGGTTAAAGTAAATTACAATTTTTTCTTTCGGGTTTAAAAAAAAAACAGTTGCATCTGCTTTTCATGGTATCTGGCTGCAACCAGAACTGGGGAAAATATTAAAATGTTTGCTATGGAGTCTTGCCAATTGTTATATCAGCCCTAGAGGGAACACTTGGTGATCACCCTCTTGGTATATTAAAATAAAAAGAACAAGAAAAATGATGTTTTTTCAAAGTTTTTTGTATTTAAGGATTTTTTGAAAGATTCCATAAAAAACATAGGGAAAAAGAAAAGAAACAAAATAACTAAAAGCTTCAAAAAAAACAGGTTTTCCTGTTGTAAAACTCTGGTCAACCATAGATATAATAATTTTTTGTTTGGGTCTTTTTAGACAACACCCTTTAAAAAAGCGTTTTTATAGGTAGTAAGGTGGTGAGGTGTAAAGAATGGCGTTACTGTTAAACATAGCTATCAGAGGACGTGCATATATTACATTATCACTGCTTTTAAAGGGCATTTAATACAATATTTCTCCTAAAGCAATATTACACAGAAATTATAACTTACCATGTGATGTTAACCATAGATCTGGGGACCTGATGGCAAGAGAAGCCTTTAGAAATTATATATATATTCAGATTTAAAGACAGCGTGCAACCAGATGTCCATCCTGTTGTGTTCTGTTACCACTGTCACGGTTCACGCCGCGGCCCCTGCTATGGACCCTCAGCATGCCCGTGTCGCTCATGTCCCGGCCGCTGCTGCGACATTCTCTGGTGTCCCTGGCTCTGGTCTCTCACCTGTGCTTCCTCCAGCTCCCTGGCATTCTGTGTGCACACGTGCTCCCTCTAGGGGCACGTGTGCGGCACTGCACCATATTTAAAGACACGGTGTTCCTGTTCCTGTCAAGTGACCCCTGACCTCTGGCTATATAAGGAACTTCCTCCCTGTGCTCAGGGTCAGTTCATTGTTGTTTCCAGCACTACAGCTTGACCCCCCCCCCTCCCTTGGCTGCTGTATTGCTTCTGTCTTGTCATACGTTTCCTGCACGTTTATCGCTTCCTGCTGTACACCTGCCGCTGCACCAGTTGCCACCTACCTGCTTACCAATGTTGCTATACAGTAGTCTGTTATCATCCTGGACTGTGCCATCGGTTCCCCAGCTACACCTGGACTGTGCCATCGGTTCCCCAGCTACACCTGGACTGTGCCATCGGTTCTCCAGCTACACCTGGACTGTGCCATCGGTTCCCCAGCTACACCTGGACTGTGCACACGTTTTACGGATACATCTGCAGTGCCCTGTCTGCGCTCCAGCACCCGCTACCCGGACCTGCACTTCGGCTACCCACTGCGTGTGTTTACCATCAGCAACCGCAGTGGGCCCAGAGGATCCCCCATACCCGCACGTTTCCAGCCATCCCGGTTGGATTCGTTACAGCCACCATTGCTGTTGACTGCAAAGACATGGAAGATATACAATATGTATGTGTGTGTGTATAATTATATATATAAAATAAATATATATATATATATATATATATATATTTACACACATTTTTTAAGAACTTTTGATTCTGCTTTATTAAATTCTCCATATTAGTATTAAAAAAAATCCTGAAATCCTGCAGTTTTCACTTTGGCCACTAGGCCTAATAATAGTCTGACACATTCTGTTCTGTAGAAGAAACTTTTCAATGGTCTCCACCAGGGCTGGGACAAGGCGTTTTGGTGCCCTAGGCGAGTACAGCCAATGGCGGCCCCCCCCCCCCCAAAAAAAGGGCCCCCCCCACACTTTTCCCTCCCCCTGCGCCAGCCTGTACTAATTTTCTGCATTTTCCAAAAGCCCCTCCACCCCTCACAGCCGCTGCAAAAAAAACAGCCCTGACAAATTTCGTTTTCAAAATCGCTTCCTCCATATGACAGGAAATCCCCTTACAAATAGGTCCCAAAAAAACCATGAAACATGAGCAAATCTACCAGACGAATGTTTTTACTAAAAAAAACTCCTACAAAACCAAGACCCAAAATATTTCACTTAAGGATAAATAATCCGCCAGACCCTTTACCGAACGCGCCACCAATGTATTCAGTTTTTCACAGCCGAACATAACCCCCGCCATACAGTTACCGATAGTGGTAGATACAGTTTAGTAGCTCGCAGACATAAATTATTTCACTGCAGTACATTTTTTTGACTCACGGGGACGTCTTTTCTGATCAGCGTCGTTCACTTTCCCTTTTCTTCTCCCTCCGGTTCACACCTTCATGCTGATTGCTCCCAGCCACGACTCGTCCTTGCAGATTTGGACACAAATATCTTAGAATCCTCCCATTTCCAGTAACTCCTTAATTATAGGTATATAAGGCCCCACAGTTAGACAAGTATATAGATATGTCTCCTCAGTCAGGCAGGAATATAGATATTGTCCCCTTAGACAGGTAGGTATATAAATATAGAGGCACTCAGGCAGGTATATAGCTAGGGGCTCAGGCAGGCGTATAGGGCCACAGGCAGGCGTATGGGGCCACGGCCACAGGCAGGCATATGGGGGCCACAGGCAGGCGTATGGGGGCCACAGGCAGGCGTATTGGGGCTCAGGCAGGCATATGGGGCCACAGGCAGGCGTATGGGGGCCACAAGCAAGCCTATAGGGCCACAGGTAGGCGTATGGGGCCACAGGCAGGTATATGGGGCACAGGCAGGCGTTTGGGGCCACAGGCAGGCGTATGGGGCCACAGGCAGGCATATGGGGGCTCAGGAAGGTGTATGGGGGCCAAAGGCAGGCATATAGGGGCCACAGGCAGGCGTATGGGGCCACAGGCAGGCGTATAGGGACAACAGGCAGGCGTATAGGGGCTACAGGCAGGCAAAAATAATAACATTTATACTCACCTTACCTCTCTCCCGGCCGCGTGCTCCTCTTCTTTTCCGGCCGCGCGCTCCTCTTCTCTCCCGGCCTCGCGCTCCTCTTCAGTCTGACACTGGAGACGTGATGATGTCATCACGCCTCCAGCGCCAAGACGCTCCTCCGGTGCTCCTCGGGCGCACGGCCTGTGACGCGCTGTGCGCCCGAGGACAGGCAGCGTCGCGATTACATCACTTAATCGCGACGCTGCCGGCTGAGCCGCACGGGGTCGCGGCGGGTCCTCAGCGCTATGAGGACCCGGCGGCCCCGCTGTGTCGGCCCTGCGGCTCACCGGAGGATCCAGCGATCCTGCGGTGAGCGGGTCCGACACTGTCTGCGGGGCAGGGAGCGCTCGCTCTCTGCTCCGCAAGAAGCCTGCAGCTCTATGTGCGTACCAGCGGACGCAACATACAGCTAACGAGGCTGCCGGCGCTCCAGGCCCATGGGAGCGGCCTGGAGGCCCGGCGAGGGTCGGGGCCCCTGACTGCGCCCATTAGGGACGGGGCAGAGGTGGGCAGGGCGATCGCCTACCTTCCTACCCGTGCCCCGGCCCGGTCTCCATTTTCCCCACACACGGGGTTGACTGAAAGTACACCAATGTGCATAGATCACATAGGTCCACCATCACAATAGAATGTCAAGCTCCCCCTCTCCCCCTCCCGCACAGGACTTTTTCATGCATCACATACATACATACCCCATATTCTTTGATTTTTACTATAATCCACCATTTTAAGGGATATGCAACGGATTAGAGAATGGATTTTCTATTGAGGTCTATGAGGGTGATTTACAGTCTGATTCAAAACCAGTGCTGTGTAGATGTAGCTCTAATTAGGTTCTGAATATGAGTTACCTTTTTTGATGGCTTGGAAATCTTCTTGAATTTGTGTTTGGCCCCACCCCCTCTCAATATTTTTTTTTCAGCAATACCTCTGTCACATCCTTGCTATGTGACACTAATTCCTTACATTTAGAGGAATCAGTTGTGTCTGTGTAAACACAGTCAAGTCATATTATTAGGACCAACAGCTCCTAACCAGAGTATCTGCTATGTGGGGTATGGAAAGCAGGTAGACGGGCTGGGAGTGACTCAATAAGATCCTGGTAGGTTGTTATGGGGAAAGTTGTGCATGAGGGAGCAACCACAATGATCCAGATGGTCCCACAGATGTCTGATAGGGTTCAAGCCTGGGGAATTTTGGGGCCTGGGTATTTGGGGGAAATCTTGGGTCTGCTTTTAAAAAACGATTTTGGAGGGTGAATTCATGTTTTTGGGGAATTTTCCATCCACTACGGGGAAGATTCAGCATGTAGGGTAATGGGGATCTGCAAGGTGGATTATCCTTTTTGAGAGTCCCTTTTACAGGATGACGGGGCCCAGAGAATGCCTGAAAACTTCCCAATCATAACACTGCCACCATCAGCATAGTTCTTCCACAATTCTTCAGGTTTTTTGTTCTCTAATTTTTTCCTCCCTGATGGTCAAGTCTTCTGTTAATGAAGCAAAAAGGACTCACCCTTTACCAATCAGCAGAGATCCAAGTCTGATACTGCCCTGAAAATTGGAGCCTTTTCTGCCAATGCAACTTTATTAGCAGAGAGGCAATGACCAGCCGTCTGCTTCGAAGCACCGTACACAGTAGGGTTTGCTGAACTAACATGTAGGTCCTTGATAGCCTAAATTTTTCTAGGCTTTTTTAGTATTTGTCTTTAAACTGACCTTGATCAATTCATACAGAAGAGATAACTTAAACAGCGATGTTCACAAACAAGCTATTTTTTTTTTGTCACTTTAAGTTGCTTCAGCAGGTATCGCTAAAAGTTTTTATTTTGTATCTTTTTTTTTTTTATGTACAAAGGGGTAATCACAAAACTTGTGTTCCCTCACACCCGGTTTCCATGGGCAACTCCTGCAGCAACTGCTTGTTTTCAGCCCGCATTTGAATACATTACATTAATTAAGCCTTTGGTGATTTAGGATCCTAGGAGAGAAGTCCAACAATGTAATTAAGAGCACACTGGCTATATTGGATATGAATATTCAAAACATTCAATTAAATTAACCACAATCCCCCACCAGCAATTCCCAAGATTCACGCAAAACAGTCAAAAGCCTCAAAATGAATTTGCAGTGCAAAATAAAGTCCACCAGTAATTTTCAAGAACAAAAACATCATGACAGATGACAGAATAAGACTTATTTTAAGAGATCCACATTTCAAGGCAAAATCTATTAATTCAAAGGCCTTCCTGCCTTACAAGCTAATCCCAAAGGAAGTTGCTTTCAAACATGTTAGAAAGATAAATATTAAATTTGCTCCCACAAAGGGAGCTGTTAAATAGATACTAAGCTGATATGCATAAAAAATTAATTAGGAGGGTTTCTCAGCATCAAACTCCTGGACAAATAAGTTCTTGTAAAGTACACCTTCTGGCAATTGAAATATTTGGAAATTTTCCTTAATTGACTAATTACATAAATTACTCATTAATTTTACAGCACATCAATTATAAAAGATATATCAATTAATTTTGCATAAATTAAGACCAGCGCCCCCTCCCCTTACCTCACTCCCCCAAAAAACACCAGAGAATGAACTGTATCATAGAACAGGCAGTATAGGGAGAAAAACAATGTTTGTGTATTTCTAGATTGCAATAATAATTTGTTCTGCTCTGGGCACAAAAGAAATTTCATGAAAAAAAAACAGTCTTGGCAATTAAAATAATCCTAAAGACCACTTACGAAGTGATCATTCATGCAGCAAGGCGAAACAGACCATTTAAATCAATTAGGATTGCTCTGATGGAAAAGGAGAGCTTGGCAGTGACAAAGTACTTAGACATTAGTAATCACAAACGATTTAACATCCACATTAAATGCCTGACTGGATAGTAAAGCTTATTTTCCTATGTCAGCAGGGTGCCCACAAGGAAGTTATTTCTGTGTATCCCAATGTAGATTTTGGCAACAATTTCACAGACAATTGGTAGAAATTAATTTGACACATCCAGGACGAAAAATAATCATGTTTGTTTTCTTCCATTACAAGAGGGTCATCAATTGAGGACAGAAAGGGACATTTATAAGGTAGGAGACAGCATTAGATATTAAGAGTAGTTGTGACTGAGCAGGACCTCTTATAACACACATGGTTCATCCCAAGTAATAACATTTTATGATAATATTCGATTTTGAAAATATTTACAGATATTATTTAAAAAAATAGATAAAATTACAAGCTTTGTCTTGACAAAAAACTGAACTTAAGCAGTATTAGAAACATCTAGCACTAGAGGGTGCTATGGACAAAATATTTCATGCAATAAACTTTAATATTAAGAGAATGGATGTATATCATAATAGGATGTGATTTCTCAAACAAGTTGAAATGTGATCATTTTGAATTGATGGTAGCAGAACAGAGATGTAACCTGAAGCTTCTAGTGCAAAAATTGCTCCGCCCCCCTCCAGTTACCATGTGCCCAGGGGCGTTGCTAGGGTTCCAAAACATACGGGGCTCGGGCCCTTAAGTTTTTCTGAGTAGGGCTGGGTGCACATGCCATTTTTCACGCCACTTTGTGAACTGCGCCATGATGTATTTTTACAGAGAAAAACCTTCTGTTCCTGTCACCAATTTTCTGCACATTCCACAAGATTCCGTCCATCTCCTCAGCAGTCGCTGCACAATGAAAATCAGCCTTGACAAATCTGCTTTTTCAAAAAATCTCACCTCTGTCTGACAGTGTAATACCTAACAAATAAGTCAACAAATAATCCACCGATACATGAAGCAAATACATCAGACGAATCAATGTTACTAAAAACTCCTACAAAATCAAGACCCAAAACTATTACTAGTTAAGGATCAAATAAAAGTGCCAGACCCAGACCAAACGCGACCCCCACATGTGACTATCAGCTGTACACAGGCTCTGATTACATATACCACCGCCATACAGGGACCATATAGTGGTAGACACTAGTTGTACGTAGGCTCAGCAGAAATATCAGTGATTACACTGCAGTTACATTTAGTGACTCACAGGAGACGCCTGTGAAGAGTTGTTCTCTTTCTCTACTTCTTTTCCATCTGTCCCAGACGCCATGACACCTTCTACCGTCCACAACTCTTCACTGAAAAATTTACAAAACAAACATCTTAGAGTCCTCACTGTATCAGGACTTCTCTAAAAATTCCTATCTCTATACCAACTCCCCATCTATAGTGCCCCAAATGGTAATAATTAACCCCTTGTGTCCCAAACGGCTATAGGGCTCCCACTTGTGCACCGAGTTTTAGTCTTGTTTTGAAAACCAAAATAGGAAGTAGTGAAATTCCCTGAGACAGTATGTAGGTACACCCCCAAATGTAGATAGTCCTCAGTTAGGTAGCTAAAGTTATAGGTCCCCCAATAAATAGGTATCTCATTCCCCTATTTAGTAGAAAGGTAGTTATATAGGCCACAGAATAGAAATATAAGTGGAAATATAGATCCCTATTATGCAGTTATATAGGCCCCTGTAGGTAGTTTTAGGCCCCATGTAGGTAAATATTTGCCCACTGTAGTCAGGTTATTAGCCACCTGTAGCCAGTAGTATGCCCCCTTAGCCAGGTAATATGCCCCCCATAGCCAGGTAATATGCCCCCATAGACAGGTAATATGCCCCATTAGCAGTATATCCTCTTTGCTAATATGCCCCCATAGCCAGGTGATATGCCCCCATAGCCAGGTGATATGCCCCAATAGCCCGGTGATATGCCCCAATAGCCGGTAAAATGCCCCCTTTAGCCGGTAATATGCCCCCATAGACAGGTAATATGCCCTCTTTCCTAATAAAAATAAAATAAATAAAAGCTACTTACCTCAGCACGGTCCGCGCGTTCAGGTCCGGGAGCTGGTGAATGGTGTAAGCGGCATGACATCACCACGGCGTTTACGCCGTCACGCAGGGTCTGGAACCTCCGCGGCTGGCAGTGCTGCCAGCTTAGAGGATCCCAGCGTCACAGGGGGCGTGAGGAAAGCAATGCGTCACTCCCCCTGCGACGCCGACGTGTATGCAGGGCCGTATTTACATCTCATGCTGCCCTAGGCACTGCGCTTGAAACTCCCCCCAACTTAGTAATGTATGGTTCACACAGCGTTTGTTTTTTTCAGCTTTTTTGGAGTAATCCACCCCCAAAAAAGCTTCAAATATGACAGTAAAACGACTCCCATTTATTGCTATGTAAAATCAGCGTCATTGTTTTGACGACACTTTTTTACTTCAATATTTTTGCCGCATGCTATAAACAGCCAGCAGTTAGGTATATATAGCGCCCCCTAGTATTGAGGCAAGTGTATATAGAGACCCCAGCATTTAGGTATATAAAGTGCCTTCGAGTAGTTAGGTAGATGTATATATGGCCCCTCAGTGATTAGTTAGGTGTATATAGGCCCCCAGCAGTTAGGTAGGTATATATAGAGCCCCCCAGAAGTTAGGTATATATAGTGCCTCCCAGTAGTTAGTTAGGTATATATGGGGCCCATACTCACCTCACCTTTCTTCTATTCTCACACTGCCCACTCCGGGACGCCAGGTCCGCTGTCTGCTAAGCCTAGAGATAGGCTTAGGGACTAGTACAGGCAGCGGCAGGTATATATGCCTTAATAGGGCAGGTTAAGGAGTCACCCACTCAGTATGGTATAAGGTAAGGTTATATGTCCCCCAGGGGAATTTATAAGGTAGGATTATATGTCTCCCAGAGGGTATATAGGCAGGTAATAGGTCCCCAGCGGGTTATATAGCAGGTTATAGGTCCCCCAGTGGATATATAGGCAGGTTATAGGTATCCCAGAGGTATATTAGGAGATTATAGGTCCCCAATAGGTATTATAGGCAGGTTATATGTCCTCCCAAGTGGTGTTATGGATAGGCAGGTTATAGGTCCCCCAGCGGGTATATAGGCAGATTATAGGTCCTCCAGTAGGAATATAGGCAGGTTATATGTCTCCTAGTGGGTATATAGGCAGGTTATAGGTCCCCCAGCATGTATATAAGTAGGTTATAGGTCCCCCAGGAGGTATATAAGTAGGTTATAAGTCCCTCAGCAGGTATATAGGCAGGTTATAGGTCCCTCAGTAGGTATATAGGCAGGTTATAGGTCCCCCAGTAGGAAAATAGGCAGGTTATATATCCCCCAGTGGGTATATGCAAGTTTTAGGTCCCAAGTATGTATATAGGTAGGTTATAAGTCTGCCATCAGGTTCTTCCTTCACAGGTGGTGTGATGTCATTAAACCGTGCAGGCAGCGGGATGACACACTCTGTGCTTTGTACTCTGGAGAGCCTTCCAATAGTCCTTGGCGCTGCTGCCATCACCAATCACCAAGGTCCTGAGCCAATACCTCAGTGATTGGTATCGACTTGGGACCTTAAGGGCATGTCCCCACAGCACGGGTTTTCGGCCGGTTTTTCAGCCGGTTTGCGGTTTTTACAGACCGCCTGAAAAACCGGCCAAAAATAAGCACAATGGTGCTCTAAGGAAAACCCGCGCAGCAGTCCCCACTGCACGGGTTTTCCGTCCGGCGGCAAAACATTGAGCAAGCACCATCTTCCGTCCGAAAACCAGACGGAATCTGTGCTGCTCAATGGGATTGGGGACGGCCGCAAAACAGGACATATATCGGCCGGCAAACCGACCGAGTATTTGTCCACTGCCATTGGATGCCCCTAACGATCGGTGGCTGATGGTGGGGGCTAGGGACTAATGGTCGGGATGAATGTATTTCAGTCTCAACCTGCTTTGCGCAGGCAGCAGCTGCGATCGCTGCATCTCTGAGTCTATATAACCCGGTGATGCAGCTAAGTGATGAGGGGGGCCCTGTGGGCCTCCTGGCTAAGGGGCCCATTCGCAATTGCAGCTGCTGCAACCCCTGTAGCTACACCACTAGGAACTGTGCAGGTGTGTTTTTGATGCATTTTGGTGCATAAAATGTGCATTTTACACACCAAAAGGCACATAAAAAATATAGACATACACTCACGTTTTTACATTCACATTTATATACAAAAATGCTCCCACTCACATAGACACACACTGTAAACTAACCTGTAGACTTCGGTGGTGGGGGGGTCATGACACAGAAGAGCTGCTCCTGGATAGTGCTGGTGACATCCCCAGGTGCACAGGAGGCAGAGGGGGGGACACAGCACAGACAGTGAGGAACTTCCTGCCTCTGAGCTCATCATTTGCTATTACTGGCCGCTGGTGGCACCCCCTGCAGGCTGCCGCCCTGTAAGTAGGGCCCTGCGTGTATGTACAGCGCTCAGCAAGCGCTGATACATACGGGGGAGAAGACAGGACGGGAACGATCCATCCTGCCTCCTCCCCGACTCTGACAGATCGAGACTCGGGGCACAGGCAGATTCATTCGGGGCTCGTGCCCCGAATGAATCTGCCTAGCGATGCCCCTGCATGTGCCACTTACAATGCTGGTATCTCATTATGTAGCAGGAAGGCTTTTGGGCCCCCTTAGGCTGCAGGGCCTGGTAGTGACTGCTATCTCTGCACCCCCTATAGCTACGCCCCTGTAGCAGAAGTTGAATTTTATTATTTGCTCTCTACTGAAACGTTCTTTTTTGAGATGTAAATGTAACTTCATCTAGGATTGGTTTTGAACCAACAGAAATTATGTTGTAACTTTGTCTTTAAATAGACACCATGTTTTTATATCTCTGTTAGTAACTTTTAAGTATCTGAGGAAGTGCCCATTGGCACGAAACGCGTCATACTAGTTACTGAAATGGTAGGTGACTCCCTTCGCATTTTTTTATGGAATAAATTATTACTTTTATCCATTTGGAATCCGCATAAGGATTTATTCCGAGAAACGAGCGCCCGGTCCACTATTTTTCTTATCGCTACCTGTAGCAGAAGTAGCACAGTTAATCCTTAGTGGGAAGTGACATGATAGCTATTACTGCAAAGCAAGAACAGAGTCTCTTATGGCCAATTTTCCATGAATGATCAATGATTACATGTCATTTACCTGCAGAGATATACCTATATATGACAAAGAGGCACTGATATACTCTATTGCATAGTTTGTAAGGCTGACAAAGATGGTCATCCATCCATTTCAGCCTATTATTTCACAGCATTGACCCAGAAGAAGGCATAATGAGGTAGCATTATGGGCATTATGTGAATACATTTAAAATCATTTCTAAAAATGTTTCCAAGTCTGATGTATAGATACTGTTTCCTGCATAGTTTTTATTTTATTTTAGCAATCATTTTTGTCTTCTGATTTTTATCCACCATATCCATATCTGCGTGAGCAACATGTTATCTTATCAAAGCATTGCCATCTGGTGAGAACATACAGGGTGTCATAAATGAACTTGGCGCCAACACGCTAGTTCTAAATAGCTTTAGAGCAATGTAGAATGCGCCAGTATATGTGAACCTGTCCTACTGCAGTTCATACATTTGGCACATAGGTGGATCGCAGGGTAATGGTGGCACAAAGCCTAGATGTGCTGCATTTTAAGCGCAATGGTTGGTGCACTAGAAAAGCCTGTACAGAATTCCTGAGAGCTCTTGGCCATGCTAATTAATGTTAATTATCAAACTATATACAATTAAATAGTTAAACAATAACATAAAATTAATGTAAAATTATTTAATCTAAAATTTAAAAAAATGAAATAATATAAAATTAATTTAAATGATATATTGTAAAATTACTAATAATTTAAATAATTTAAAATTAGTAAACCAACCCAGCTTCTGCATAAATCCTGTTATTATAGTGTTATCAGTAATTACAAACACATCACAGCAGGCTAGAAATAAAAGAAAAGCCATTAGAATAGCATGTCAGTGAATAGAAACAATGGTAGTGGATCTTGTAGTATAAAGGCTGAGAGCAGTAAAATTAAATTTCAACACTGATCACTATCTGATTAAAATTAATTTCATTTAATGTAGTAAAAATAAAAAAATCTTCCTAAAAAGCTTAAAAAGCATGCAAAATCCTGACTTGCTGACTCAGTGGCCTACATTTTGATGAGTTAAAATTAACATACGATATCTAAAGTAAAAGTATTTTGTAAGGCTTTAATTATAAAAAAGAAAAATTAAAAAATCAGAACAAAATTCTATTGTTAAGATAATTAATTTTTCATTAGAAAATAAACTTAAGGCCACATGTATGAAAACTGACTAGGTCTAAAACTCACTTTGTTGCCCATAGCAGCCAATTAGAGCACCCCTCTCATTTTTCCAGCGAGCTATATGGAATGAAACGGGCGCTCTGATTGGCTGCTATGGGAAAGAAAGTGAATTTTAGATCTAGTCAGTCTTCATACATGTGGCTCTTAATGAATTGCACTAGTCTATATAGAGAAGTAACAGTTAGAATACAAATGTTACAGTTCTTATGTATGATTGACAGTAATAGCTACTTATCTGTTGCAACATTCTAACCACAAATTGAGATTGACGCAGGGAGAGCATTGTGACATAGTAGAAAGAGAGATTTAACAGGATGGTTGACATCTAGGAGCTTCTGTTCTTCTCTATAGAGATTAATGAAGTTCATTGAGTTGCTTTTCTAATGTTCTGATTTTTCGATTTTTTTTTTGCTTTTTACAATTGAAATCTTACAAAATAATTTTTTCTATACTTTTATATTGTATGTTAATTCATCAGAATGTAGGTCAGTGGGTCAGCCTTCATTCTACATACGGCAATAGCTGGCACAAGCAAGGTGTCACTGAGACTTGTGGTGCGCCATGCAAGATCACTACCATAGTTTATATTCACTGACATGCTATCCTACTGCCTTTTCTTTAATTTCTAGCCTGATGGGATGTGTCTGTAATCACTGAGAATACTAAGATAATTCTGTAAATACCCGATTGAGAACAGGATTTATGGTAGCTGCTGTATTAGTTTAATTAGTTTATATTATTTAATTAATTTTAGTTGATCTAATGTTATATACATTTTAAAAGACATAATTTTATATTTTTGGGATATTATTTAATGTAATAGTAATTTTATATTTTATATTTCATTTTATATAGTTTGATAATTATCATAAATTATTTTTTATTACTTTAGTGGTATTAGTTGGGAGAGAATTTCTATTTTTTCCTCTATTTTCAATTCCAATTTGTCTACGAAAACTTAGTCAGGCCACTTTTAACAGTGCTGTCAGTGTTGCGCCTACTTTTGGTGTTACAGATACATAAATGTGTCTAATCCTACGAATCTGGTATGATACGGCGCAGTACGGCGCAAAATAAGGGGCGAGATATGTCCCAAAATAAGCCGTGTGAACATAGCCTTACGCTGCCAGTCATGCCGAAGCAGGATGTTTACGCCGGAAGTGTGAGCTAAGACCTCGAACCTTCCTCAGCATACAGTCAAAATGCGGGTAGCGCTTGAGAAATTTCTGCACAACCAGGTTCATGACGTGCCAGATAAGGGATGTGCGTAAGTCTACTGATCCTAAGGTCAGCAAAGAGATTTCTCCCATTTTCGTACACCACTTTGCCTGGTGCCAGGTTCTTAGCACCCAGCCACTGGTCGGTCTGAGTATGCAGGGGCCTTTCCCACAGCTTTAAAATTGTGTTTTGGCTTTTTTCCAAGACGGGGTTTAAAATTTCAGAAGGGGCCTTTTTTTTCTTGACACATGATGCAACCTGCCAAGGTTGGGTTTTATCGGGGCTCGCCCCCATCCCTGCATTTGGGGGGAAGAGTGTCTCCCGGACCCCGGGCCCAAATACCAAGTCCCTGTCATCCCCCAAAAATTAAACCCGGGTGAGCGTCAGTGAGATGTAAACCCTTAAACCGTTTTAACTGGTCCATGTGCCCCTTGGGGTTAAGAGGGGCTTTGGTGAAAAAACCAAAATGAAACCAATGCGGGAGATCTTTTTTAAAATGTGGGGGGTTTTAAAGGGCAGGGACAGCTTTTCTGGCAAAAAAATGCCTGCTCGCTCTGATCCCGGGGGGATTTCAGGGCCATGACATGGGGGGAAAAACCCAAACTGTGCCCCAACCAGGTGGAAAAAGGAAAACCTTTTTTCCAAGGTCAAAAAAGTCTGGCATGCCAACTTTCAGGCTTTTGATTTTGGGGTTTTGGTTTGGGGGTTAAAAGCTTTTTTTTTCTGCCCCACACCTGGTACACAGAAGGCTTGCTGCGGGGACTGGTTGCTGTATGGCGTGCGGCCCACTGGGAAAAAGGGAAGGTTTTAGGCTGTTTTTCCCTTGGTTGTGGAAATGGCCAAACATTGTGGGGGAACGGGGGGTTTGGGTGTTTGGGTGCATGTTCCCCCCGGCACATGCGGCGGCAGGGGGACCGTTTGGGTTCTTGGAAGTGGGGGGAGGAACGAGGCTGAAAATGTCACGGTTGTCACAAAATTTCGCTGCAGCCCGGGGTCCGGGCTGCGGCGCCCCTCGCGCCCGTTTACAGGGCCGCCCCCCGGGTGGGGGAACAACCCGCCCCCCGTGGGCCCCCCCCGTCCCAGAAAGCTCCCCCTCCCCCTGACCGCCCCCCGGTGTAGCCAAGCCGGTGCGCGCGCCCGGGCCCCCTTTAGGGCCCGCGCTAGCCCGGCTCCGCAAATTTAAAGGGCCAGGGGCCCCCCAAAAATTAAAAACCTGCCATGCCCCTTTTAAATTCGTTTCCCCCCCCTTCCTGGCCCTCCCCGATTCCATAGTGCCAAATTCCTTTTCGAGGAACCCCTTTTTTACTTTTCGGTTGTCAAACCCGTGTACCAGCCCCCCGGGCTTCGTTTTTTGACTAAAAACCTTTGCGCCTGCCCCGACCTTCCGCCCTTCCTGATACCGATTTCCCCCTTCCGGGAATTCTGTACCCCGCAAAAATTTCCCCTTTGGCTCCCACCGCAAGCAAGTCCCCAACGGGGGTTGGCCGGGGGGAAAAACCCCGCCGCAGCAAGTCCACCCCCTTTTGCGGGCGGCTTTTTTGGTAAACCCCGGGGCTCCACTTAGACTCCACTCCCGGGTTTGGCTCCCGCCATCGCTTGCGGTGGCCCAGTGGATCCAAAACCCCAGGTCCGTTACAGTTGGAATCGGCCAGGTTCCCCCCAAAGGGTTCCTTTCCCCACCTGGAAAAAGGGAGGGCCCCTCGTTGCCCACAGCCCCGCAGTGGACGCAGCAGGCACAGCCCCTTGGATCAGTTTGCGCCCAAATAAACCCAGCAACTTCTCCCCCCCAAACCGGGCCCGGGTCTCCACCTTTTCTTCACCCCATTTTCCACACCTGCCGTTTCCCACGCCGCATTTGGGGGCCTTTAAGCCCCGGTTTTTCGTTTCCCTCAAATTTCGAGGGGGGCCCCGGGAATTATGTAAGGGGGGTTTTTTTAACTAAATTTGCTGATAAAGGGGGAGCTAATGGCCGACCATTTCCCGTCCGAACCCCGAAAAAGGGCGGGGGGTCCTCAGTCTGCTCCCCGGGGAAAAGGCCCCTGGCATGGGAACCCCCCCCTGGGCCCGGGGAGATCCTCGGGTGGGGCGACCGGGAAAGGGCCTTCTTAAAGATTTCCCCTGCTTTTTTTGAGGAACCGGCACGGTTTTCGTAAACCCGGAGACCGCACCCTAAATTTTACCCCGGGGGGAATCCTCGGTGGGTGTTTATGCCACCCAAATTTCCCGTCCCTTTGGCCCCTGGGGAGCTGACCGGGAATTTGGGGCCGCCCCCCTTTTGCCCATTTTCCCAAAAAGGGCCTCCAAAGGCCGGGTAAAGGTTGCCCTGGCCGCAAGGGATCTTCCGGCTTCCTTGTTGGGTTAAAACCCAAAACCGGGCCCACGCGGATTGATGCCCGGTTTTCTAAAGAGAGAGAAGAAAAAGCTCCCCCAGGAACGCGACTCTCCCCCCGACCCGTCGCCTTCCCGCTTTTTGGCCCCGGGAAAACCAAAAAAAACCCCCCAGTACCGCTCCCCCGCTTTCCAGGGGAGGAGCCCTGCAGGTGGGGCCCCGGTGTTACTTCAGTAAAAGGACGTGCCCGACCCGCACTGAAAAACCTTTGCCTGAACTTTTGGTTAGTCCGGGGAACACTTCTTGGGGACTGCCCGCTTCCCCCGGGGGCCGGGGAAACGCCGCCCCTAGGGAAACGTGGGGGGCGCCCCCGGGGTTTTGGTTGGCACAGTCCCTCTCCCCCGTTTTGACCATGCCGGTGCAAAATAAAATTTCTAGTGCGGGGCCGTAAAGTTTAAGCCTCCCCCTTTCTTGGACTCCGGCCCCGGCGGGAAATTTTTGGTGCCGCCCTGGGGGTCAAAGGGTTCCCCTTCCCCAAACCCTTTCGATCTTTAAAACCTCTGGCGATCCCAAAACCGTAAACCGGAGCCCGTTACTATGCACGTAGGGGCAATTCCAGGGGCGAGAAAAATCGTGTTCTAATTTTATTCCCTTTACCCCCCCTTCGTCTGCTACCCGTTGGGGTTACCCTTTGGCTGCAATGCCACCCCCCGGTGGGGGAAACGGGAAGCCCGGGCGAATTTTTACACAGGGGACAAAAAATGCCAGCTTCTTTTGTCTGTTCCGCACCAGGGCCCGGGGGGCTTTTCCCACCTCTCCCCCTGCGCCCATGAAGCCGTTGCCTGGGTTCCCGGGGGGAAAGAGTATCAAGCCCTCTCCGAGGGTTCTCCAAAAAACGGACCGGGACCCCTTTGGGCCCACCCCCCGGGGCCTACAAATTGCCCTATAAAACCTTTGCCTGGCAAAAAACCCCCTTTTCGGGGGAGTCTACCCACTGGGGGCCCCCCAGCCCAAAGGGCCCAATTTTCAGCTACTTTCCAGGAAAAAAACCCCTCAAAAAGGGTTTTTATCTGAAATTTCCCCTCTTCCCCGGGCTGGAGCAGGTTCTTCTTTTTTGGAAAAAAAGGAGGCCATTCGCCCCTGCATGACTATCGGGTCTAAATAAATTCCCGGTAAAAAAACCGCTCCCCCCACTGCCGCTGTTTCCCGGAGCTCTTCGTCCCCTTTTGGGGAGCTAGGATTTTTCCCCCCAAAGGACTTACGGGGGGGCCTTACCTGACCCGGACCCGAAAAAGGCAAACAGTGGAAGCCCAAAATTTCAAAAACCCGGGATGGAATTCGAATACCTATTTTTATGCCCTTCGGTCTTTTGTAACGCCCCGGGGTGTTTAAAAGGGTTCTTTAAACGAATTTTCAGGGACCTCCTATATGTAGGGCGTGGTCGTGTATCTGGACGCCCAAATTGTTTTTTTTTGCCTAATCTTCAAGCCCCAAATTCCCCCCATGTGCGCCAGGCCCTTTAAAACCCCCCTTCGTTGAATCCCCTTTCTTCCCCAAAACGGAAAAAATTCCCAAATTTCCTGCCCCCAGCCGGGCCCTTCCTCGGGAAATATTGTTTCCCCCAAAGGGGGTTTTGAAATTGATCCCCCAAAGCGGGTCGGGCCGTTCGGGCCGGGGGGGGCCCTCGTCCAACGGGTCTTGGGGCTATTCAACTTTTCCCCCGGGCTTTGCAAAAATTACCGCCCTTTTATCCCACACTTTTTCGACCTAGGCCCCCCATTGGGGCCCCTTTATTAAAAAGGGGCTGGCAACCCGAGGTTTGGGCCCCAAAGGGGAGAAGATCCCTTTTGGGCCCGGCTAAAGGCGGCCTTTGCTTCGGCCCTTTTTTTGTTTTCCTTCCGGATGTGGAAAAACCCCTTTTTTTTTTAGGGGTGGACGCCTTTTCCGTGGGGCGGGGGCAGTGCTCTCCCCAGGGGGGTTTCCCAAGGGCAATTTGGTCCCCGTTTTGGGTTCTTCTCAAAAAACCGGTTCTCTCCTGGGGAGAAGAACTACACCATTGGTGACCGGGCTTTTTTGGCCTTTAAAAATTGGGCCCCTTGAGGAGGGCGCCCATCTTCTTGAAGGAGCCCTACATCCAGTTACCATCTACTCGGGGACCAAAAGAATCGGGTGTCCCCTCCAGCGCCTCGCCTTTAAACCCCGGCAGGTCGTTGGCTCTCTTCTTCTCGCGCCTTCAATTTCACGATCCATTTTTCCCCCCAGCCCAGAAGAATGTCAAAGGCCCATGCTCTGTCTTTGGGCGTCGGAAATGGGTTGGGGAGGACTCTCCAAACCCGGCCCCCCCCAATCTTTTTCCAAAACCCCCTGATCACCGTGGCTCCAGTAGATTTTCGGCAGTACCTCCGGGCAAGGGCCTAATGGGTCCACCCCCCTTTGGAGAAGAATCCTGGATGGGGGCATGGCTCTCGGGGGTTTTCCCCGGGCCCCCGGGGGTTTTGGAAGACGGGCCAAGGTTCATTGGTCCGGGACCCATGGGTGCCCCGAACCCCCAATCAAGGATTTAAAGGGTTTTGTTGGGCCCCGTGCCCCTTCCCGGGGGGCAACAAAAACACCGCACCTCAAGCCCGCAGGATTGCTCCTTTTCCCCTTGCCCGTTCCGGACGTCCATGGTCCCAGATTGCCATGGGGCTTTATCCCCGGATTTTTCCGCCGTCGGCGGGTAAAAACGTCAATTTTGGGGCATCGCCGATCGTTCTCTTTAAAATGGGAAATTTTGTACCTTTGCCTACTTTCCCCTCTGCCCCCTTTGTTTGGAACCCCCCTTCTTCCTGCCCTGTCTTCCTTTTGCTGGCCTTCCTGACACATTGTTTCCCATGCGGAGTTTTAATTCGGCTCCCCCTTTTTTTGGGGGTCTCTCTGTTTCAGCTCAAAGTTTAAATTTTGGGCTTCTCCTCCGTTAAACCCCCCCCATTTGAACGGCAGGAGAAAGAAAATAACCAGGGTCTTAGAGAACTACCTACTCCCTTTCTCTCGGCCCCGCAAAAACGATTTGGGGAGTCTTGTTGCCCGGGCCGAATTCCCCCCACAATTTCCTTGGGCTCTGATTTCTACGGGGGCTTCCTCCCTTTTTTGTGGGGTATGGATTTTCATCCCCCCCCGCCCCCCCCGCTGTCCTCGGTCTTCCCGGGCGTTCCTTTCGGTGGACTCCATGATCCGGGACCTGAAGTCGGTGTGGGACAACACGCAGCAATCCTTTCTTTCCGGGGGCCCCCGCCGGGTGAAGCTCCAGGGAGATAAAAAACAGGAGGGTTCCCCCGCCCTCGTTAAAACCCTGGGGGTTAAATTTTTGGGTTTTCCTCCAGACAAGTTGCCTAAAAGGGTTTTCCCTCCTACAAACTGGGTCCCCCGGGCCTTGGCCCTTTTTTAAGTTTCCCGAAGAGGGCAATTTCCCTGGGGCCCACAAGCTCCGGCTTCCCCCCCCCGATGGTATTTCCCAACTCCTTCCATTTTCCCCAAATAAAGCCAGTCATCTTGACAGGTAAGTTCGGGAAAGGGGTCTTCCCCCCCCCCGGTGGGGGGATGGCCTCGGGCGTCTTTGCCGTTTAAAAAAAATTTCCGGCTATGAAGAAGACCAAAAGGGGGAAAAGTTCTTTCCCTTTTGGGTTGGAAGGGGTTTCTTTGGGCCGGGAAAAATCGTGGGAGCCCGGGGGGGAGAACATAAAGGACCGGAAAATTTCTCCAAGATTTCCCCGGGGGAAAAGGGGGGAAACCCAAGGGGGGGGGACTGTCACAGTGGCGCTGCAGCCCGGGGGCCGGGCTGCAGGCGCACTCCCCTGGCCCCTTTACACGGGGCCCCACCGGGTGCGGGCCCAAAGCCGGCCCCGTGGGCTCCCCCCTCCCCAAAAAAGTCCCCCCCCTCCCAATGGGCCCGTGCCCCCCGGACTGTGTGCGCGGCCGGGGGCCGCGCCCCCGGCCCCCTTAAGGGGACGGGGCCGCGCCGGCCCCTCGCAAATTTAAAGGGGGGCCCGCGCCGCCCATTTTAAATTTAAAACCCCAAAATTTCCAAATGGCCTTTTTATATTCGTTCCAAACCCCCTTTCCCGGCCCTCGCCGATTCCATATGCCTTTTTTTCCATGCGAGGAAGCCCTTTCTACGTTCCGGTTGTCTAAACAGTGGGACCAGTCCCTCCGGCTTTCGTTCCCCGACTAAAGAACCCCTTTTCCCGCCTGCCCCGGGCCTTCCTGGCCCCTTTCCCCGATACGGGGTTTGCCTGCCGATTCCCGGGACCCCGCTTTTTCCTTGGCTACCACCGCAAAAAAGTCACATCAGGGGTACGACCTGGGGGAATCCCGCCGCAGCAAATCCATGCCCGCCTTTTCGGCGGGCTCTGGGAACACCGGGGTCCAAATTAGGGCTCCCTCCCTGGTGTGGCTCCCGCCATCGGGTTGGGGGTGGGCCAGTGGAACCCCCAACCCAGGGCCGTTACAAAAGGGGCTTGGAAGCCCAGGCCCCCTGTGGGGGGCCTATATTCTCCAAGTGACTCTTTCCCCCTAGCAATTCATGCCCTTTTCATGCATGTGCCCGTTCATGCTCATGGTGCTTTTAAAAAACCCTTTTGATTCTTTCTTCTGACCCCCATTGATGGCCCAAAAAAAGGCATATATGTCAAATCGGCGAATTGAGGCTTTTTTTCGAAAAGACCCAGGGTTCACAGGGCCCGGACCTTTTAATTTGGGGAAAAGTATAGCCCGGGGTTTTGGTTCACCACTGAAAACCCCGGGTAGCGGAGTAATGTCAGCGGGCTTGTGTGACCCCCCTCCCCTTTCGCCCTCCGGGTTTTTACATTGCACTCAAACCCTCATCATCCTTCTCCCCAAGATGATGCCCCCCCAAACGTGCTCAAAAAAGGGCCCCATTGGGTTTCCCCCAATGGGCATCCTTTATCACAGGTATTTTCCCCTTCCTTTACAGCTACATTTATTGGCGCCCATCTTCAAATTATGAGATGCACAGGGAACCCCACCAAACGATGAAAAAGCTTGGGGCGGTCCTGTGTTTTGATGATGTTTCTCGCTTTTGTGTCATCTGGAAATGGGAAAGGGGTACTTTTTTCTCGTAAACCCCTAGCTCCATTTCCTAAAGCCCCTCCTTGTTTACTTAAACCCCTAATTCGCTCCCCGTTTTAAAAAAATAGATAAAAAAAGAACCCTGGCAGAAAAAAAGCAAATCACAAAATGTTTGAATCCCCCATATTTTGCAACTACTAAAAAGGATTGGAAATAGAATTTTTTCAAGGAAAATTTCTCCCAAGTTGAAAGGGGTCCCCTTTTTAATAACCCTGGGAAGCAAAAAACAAAAACACTTTTGTTTAAAAAATCCCAAACTTTGCACTGGTGCTAACCGGTCTTCCCACTGCTGTTTCCCCCAAAAAGATCATGACTTTTTTGGGGACTCAAAAAGAAGATGTGAAAGATACAGGCATGGGAAACATTTCAGACACAGAGAGCAGTGGGTTTCAGTACAGAGAGTAAAAATCGAAATGGCGTTCATCAGGAAATACAGTTTTAAAAGATTTGAAAAAGGGTTATGTGATTTTTTCAGCAGCCCCAAAGAGGGTCCCTACAACCCCACGGGTGACGTTTTTGGACACTTTTATTTTGTCTGCCTGAAATTTGGGTGGCACCAAAAAGTCAGGAAAAAGAAAATGAAAAAAGAAATGGGGCGGCGGGAAAGCACTGTCGAACGTGAAAATTTACTCGAACTTTTGTAAAAAGCTCGGTTTTGGCCAAGTTCGAAAAAAACGTAAAAGTTTATTGAAAGAAAAACCCTTTTTTTCAAACGGATTGGCTCCCCAACACTATTTTAATTTTAAATTTTAAAGACAACTGGGCCCAATACTGTCTCCTGAGGTGCCCAACTAGTAATATTGCTGCAATCTGATTAAAGTACCACCCAAAACAAAAGCCCTTTTTTAAAAAACAAGATATATGACCCAAACCAAAGATTTATACAAAGGGCTAGTAAAAACTAGTCTAATAGAATTGATGAAAAGGGTTTTACATGCCAATCCCCCTAAAAAACCCCGTGATACCGAGTTGTACATCTATTTTCATTGAAATAATTAAGGATAGAATCTCCTAGAAGCCCTTTAAACAATTTATCCACAATAGAGCTTAAACTTACCGGCCTATAGTTTCCGGGCTCCCATTTTTACTGGCACCACATTTACTATGCGCCAATCTGTGCATCAGACCCTGTTATTTTACTATGACATTACGTAATTCCCTCAGGACACAAGATTGTGTACCATCAGGATATGGTGATTTGTCTATTTTATTTTTTTGAGGCAGCACTGCACTTCTCCCAGGCAGGAGGCAGTTAATGTTGAGAATTTACCTCATCCCTTTGCATATTAACAGAAATGTAATTTCCCTCTGTGAATATAAAAAAGTTGATAGCCTACCTTTAGAATAGAGCAACAATGTTTGATCCCACCCATTGGAGAATGAGGGAGTAGCTTCACTAATTATAATGCCATAGGCTTTTTACTGTAGTACTATAAAAAAATGTCTACATGCATATGAGTTTCTCATTCTGGCCATTCAAGTAAATGGATCTGAGCCGCAAATTTCAAACACAATCAAAGGGGTTTTTGCAATACAATATCAACTATGATAAATATTAACCATTAATTTTAAACCATAAACAATCTAGCTCCATGCTCTGCTGTCACTAGCGGGTATCAACTGTATTAACTAGCCAGCACCTGCAGTTTTGGCCTTCCTGACAGAGCCCCAGTTTTAAAATCTGGCATGTGTCACTTTATGTGAGAATACTTTTTTGACACTTTCACCTATCCATGTGGTTCAGAGATTGTTTTCTCATGGCACATTGTGCTTTAAGTTAGTAATACATTTTGGTCCAAAAAGTCCTTGTTTATTTGTGAAAAATATTAAAATATCATGAAAATTTGCAAAAATTTGTAATTTTCAAAGTTCAAAAATTTCTGCGTGTAAGACAGATAGTTAGGGCGACATGTATGAATTCGAATGCGTACTTTTTTTTTACTTGGCGCCGACACCACAGTTCTAAATAGATATAGAAGAATGTAGAATATGACAGATTTTTGGCGCATTACATAGAGCTTAATGCGTCAAGTTTGGCGCATTACACTCTATGCCCATACAAAGTTCGGCGCATTAAAGGGGTTGTCTCACTACAAAGATTGTCATTCAAATTAAAGATCTTCAAAAAACAAGCAAGTTTGCAATATATGTCAATAACAAATCTCCTACTGATATCTAGATAACTTGTTTTTAGTGGCTCCAGAGGCTGCTGAGGTCTCTATAGTCACCGACCTGCTTGTTCTCCCTGATAGGCTGTATCTCCGGCATCTTATCACAGCAGGTCGAGTCGGGAGCGAGCACGCAAGTTTAACTATCTCCTGTCCGTTCTCTCTCTGTCCTCCCTCTGCCTGCGGCACAGAGCAGTGATTTAGACCCGGCAAACTCGCAGCCCCTGTCAGTTCCTCTGCTGCCTTATCTGTGTCTCTCAGCCTAATTATTATTCACTGCTGTTAACTATTTCCTGCCCATGTCATTCAGCTCTGAGTCAGCCTAATTAGCATTCACTCTCCTGTTTACCTAACCAGCTTCACTGCTGAAGTGAATGATTCCAGCAGGAAATAGTCAACAGTCAGTGAATAGTAATTAAGCAGAGACACAGACAGACATAGCAGTGAGATAACTCCATGAAAAGACAACAGGCTGCCCAGCCCCTGCAGCTAGTACCAAAGGATGATCACATCAGAGATTATTTGAATCACTTCCCCCCTGCCCAATTCCCTGTGCTGGAAACCCCAGGCCTGGGTAATCGCCTGCCCTGTGTGCTGTCATGTATAGGGAAAGAAATATGTGCTGTGTACACGGTGGATACTATTGAATGGTGAGCAGCAGGGGAAAGAGAACTGTGATCTGAGATGTTCTCCCTTCCAATGCTGTTTTAGCATCGGGAGCGAGCGCAGCAGCATGACGTCACCTAGATGAAGGGAGGGGGGAGAGGACTCGAGGAAGCCAGTGCTCCCGCCCCTGATTTTAAAACTCCAGCTCTTAAGACAGCACCAAGGAAGGATGAAATCCAGTCGTTGAGGGCAACACTTCTTTTTTAAGCTCTATGTTAATCGCCAAAAATTTCTTATGTCGTATTCTACACTGTTCTATATCTATTTTCTAGCATAAATGGAGTGTCGGCGCCAAGTAGTAAAAAAAAGTACCGCATTTCGAATTTTCCCACTCAAAATAGTTTTGATAACTGAGCATCTTGAACCATTGTCTACTGTAGGTTGGCCTTCTTTTTTTTTAAATGTTTTTTTTTTTTTTTTTTACCACCATTAAGGGGGCTTAGTAATTTAGTAGTAAATTTTTCACATTTTCAAGGGGAAAAATTTGCATAAATTGATTTTTTCTTTAGCGGACAGGCCAGAGTTCTACACTTGGCTTTGTTATCTTTGTAGGCGGGCACTTTATGTTAGATACCCCCATTAAATGATCTATCTAAAGAAACTAGAAACAATTAAAGTATTTTAAAAAAATAGTATTTAGATGTTTGCTGACCATTAAGATATTTCACAGAAATTAAAAGGTGTGATGTGAAATTCAAAAATTTCTACTTATTTTTTGAGATTTCAATTTTTTTTTATCTCCTTATTCAATGGAAACAGTAGATGTGACCAGGTAAATGCAATCTTAATTATCTTTTCCCAAGATTCTGCCATTTTCAGATGTGGCCCCTAGTGTACTATTTGGCTCAACAACAAGCCCCACAGAAATAGGAGGAGCACCTACTGGAAGCTGGGGTCCTCATTTTCTTATTAACAGTTTCGATTTAGGCGCAATTTGGGTTTGCAGACTCCTAATTGTGCTCCTAATAAATTAATTAATTCCCCTAAAAAGACCACCCCTTTGTATCAAAGATACACCCCTGTATGGAAATATCAGGGGTTGCAGTAAGTATATAGACCCCACAGGGGTTCACAATTTTTTTTTAGAGTTAGGCTCTTGGAAAATCATGAAAAATTTTTTTTTTCATTTAATCCGCAATTTTAGCTGATGGAAAAATGTTTTATTTTTAAAGCAATCCTGGAAAAAAAAGGATCCAAAATTGTGATACGCAAATTTCTTCAAAGTTCGGGGCAATTACTCTATACCCTACATGTGGGTGGTAAAACCACAACGCGTTTGGTGTTTGTGGCGCATAAACGACTGGCAGGGGGCATAGGGTGTACATGGAAGGAGCGCTATATGGGTTTTCTGAAGGCAGATTTAGGTCGGGAGGCATTGTCGCATTTGCCAAAGCCCCAATAAGTACTAGACGGTGAAACCCTTTCCAGAAGTTGCCCCATTTTGGATTTCAAAAACCCCTAAAGGCATCTAAATCTTAGGGAATGTAATTTGCATTTTGGTGTTTGGCAAGGTGTTCTGTAGTATTTTTAGCATTCGGGCCTGGAAAATAAATGGGAAGGAGAAAAAAAAAAAACGCGAGTTCCTCAATTGTTTTTTGGGCTTCATTTTTTTAACAGTATTCACGTTACAGGATAATTAACAGAGATTAACTTTACTATGGGGGTCAGTTACAATTGCAATGTTATAAGTTTTATATAGTTTTTTTTTTATGTTTTATTATATTTCATTGTGTTTTTTATGTTGTCTTATTATGTATAGCCATAACTTTTAATTTTTCTGGTGTACGGAGCCCGATTATGGGCTTGTTTTTTTGTGTGCGAGATGAGTTGATGTTCTTTTTTTTGGTACCATTATTTGGGTTGATATGATGTTTGATCACTTTTTCATTTAAGGTTTTTGTGATTGGCATTTTGAACAAAAATAAAGCAATCTGGTTTAGTGTTTTTTATTTTTATTTTGTTTTACATTGGTCACTGTGCGAATATAGTGACATGCTTAGTTTTAACTCAGCAGGTTGATTTGATATTTACAGAGATAAACAATTTGTATAATGATATTTTTTTTAAATGTTTTATGCTTTTACTCAATATAGAAACACTTTTATTCATAATGAGAAAACACCGTTTTGCACAGTCATAGTCTGAAGAGCCATCAAACTTTTTTATATTTTTGTGAGTATGGTACGGATGCTGTATAAGGATACTCTTGTTTGCGGGACGTTGAGTGTCGTTTTATAGTGGTTTCATTTTTGGAGGTGATTGGGGATAGATTGATTTATCGACGCCTTTTTTAAATCGTGTTTTTGGAAGGCAGGGTGGAAGATATAATTACTGCAATCCTATTAGTTGTTTTTTTATCCTTTATTTTTATAGAACGCTCACGTGTTTTTGTGCAATATTACATGACAAATTTGTTTTAATCTGTGGGTTGAGATGATTACGGCGGATTCCACAATTTTATAGTTAGTTTTTTATGTGGAGACTCAATTTTTTTTTTTTAAAAAGTGTTTTTGTTTGTGTTTGTAATGTTTAAATACATAGAAGACTTATGCATCGTTGTCTTCTGAGAGCCCATAAATTTTTTATTTTTTCGTATTACAGAGGCTGTGGTAAGGCACTTTTTTTTTTTGCTGGGGAAGTGAACTGACTTTTTATTAATTGGCACCACTTTGGTTGTTGATGATGAGTTTTTGATGAGACTTTTTATTCCATTTTATGTGCTGTGGGATGAACAAAAATCGCAATTCTATAGGGAGGGTCATTACGCACGCGGCAAAACCAAATATGGGTATTTTATTTATTTTTGATCTTTTTTGGGGCTATCGGCATTAGTAAAGGGGAAAAGGGCGGTTTACGTGTTTTTATTTTATTTTTCGTGTTTGTGTTTTACTTTTTTACACCTTTTTTTTTAACTTTTTCCCACTTTTCCCCAGAGAGGAATTGTATGAACGATTATCAAATCGTTCATACAATAGGAGATCAGCACATAGCTTATAGCTGTTGTGTATGGTTCTCCATGACCTACTGACATTCACCATGCTCACTCAATGCTGCATTGGGGTCATGGTGACGTCACCGAACGAACCGGTGCTTTCACAAAAGCATCCGCTGATAAGTAGGTTAAGGTGACCAGTGAGCGTGTGCGCGCTCTCACTGCGGCGGATAGCAGGCGCTGCAGGAGCCTCACTCTGCTGCCCTGCCAGCTTCGATGTCTGGTGACCACGATGTCGTGTTTGGCATTAAGGGTTAATCCCCCACCGGCCGCGGGTGCTCACTTCGGACCCCGGCGGGAAATGCGGTATGATTGCCAGCGATGTAATATACCGCTGGTTCCATGCTGCATTTGCGTGAGCTCCGCTTATGAGTCGGGTAAGTAAGATCGCCGTTGACTTTTGACCATTCGTCATATTTTGCTTGTTGAATACCCCTACACCAAACTTGACGTGAATGGGTACGTCAAATTGTATTGGTACAGGGGGTTGGTTACATTCGTAAGGGGTTTTTAAGTTGAGCAGAGTCTTTATTTCTTGCTTTTGTACACAAGCTTCATTGTTACCAGCCACAATCCTTCTACTAATAGGCTACAGCTAGTGGCCAGGATGGTGACTCACTCCTGCTTGTTTCTGGGTATTCTGGAAGACAGGCGCTTGTTTTCATAAACTTACTACTGACAAGCTTTTATCCTTTCGAGTTCTGTAGCCGTTTGCATTGATGTTTACAAACCTCTAACAGGATGAGCTAGGAACATCAGAGATGATATGCAAATTACTGCTTTAGACATGTCCACAGCATAACCAGGAAGTGAAAACCTGAAGCCGACTGTGGCTCTAAAAAAGCAAAGAGAGACAACCCTTTCAAACATCCAGTGATGGATCTGTTAATCATTGGAGATTATTGTTAATGTCCAGCACAAAAAAATTGTGAGGTACTCGTTGAATGGATATTGCAGTCCCATCAACATTATTGAAGGATTATATTCCATCGGCATCTCAAGAAGAGTGTTATAAATTTCATAAGTTGAAGTTTCTGTATTAACAAAATCTACAATGTGCATAAATCATACTTTTCCAAACAAATCAAGTTTCTTTGTGATAAGATAAGGTACTTCAATACAAGTGTAATGTTTCAGTTAGATAACTTTAGTTGTACCGATCACTAGAGAAAATGAGAAGGACACGGTTAAGGGAAGAAGGGAAAGCATATGGTGATATCAGGAAAAACAGAAAGGATAAAATAGACCAATGGAAAGAAAAATAAAAAGGGGAAGGAGGGAAAACACAATCAGTAGAGATGGAGGAAAAATAATGAATGTAAGCAGATAAGTACAAAAGAAAGAACTGTTGGAAATAGATATTGAGGCCGAAATAAAAAAAAGTAATAAGTAGTGTAAGAAATAAAAGAGCAAAATAAAAAAGATATGAGAAAAATTATAGTGCCTTGCGAAAGTATTCGGCTCCCTTGAACTTTTCAACCTTTTCCCACATTTCAGGCTTCAAACATAAAGATATAAAATTTAATTTTTTTTTGTGAAAATCACAACAAGTGGGACATTATTGCTGAAGTTGGAACGAAAATTTATTGGGATTTTTAAACTCTTTAGTAAAAATTAAAAAAAATGACAAAGTGCGGGCATGCAAATTTATTCGGCCCCTTTAGTTAATACTTTGTTAAGCAACACATTTTGCTGTTGATTACAGCTGCAAGTCGCCGTTGGGGTATGCATCCATCCATGTGTTTGCACATTGAGACACTGAAATTCTTTCCCATTTCTTTCCTTGGAAAAGATCAGATCGAGCTCAGTGAGCGTTGGTTGGAGAGCGTTTTGTGAAAGCAGGATTTTCAGCTTTTCACAGATTCTCGATTGAATTCAGGGGTCTGGTCTTTGACTTAGCCCATTATAACACTCTGGATACCGTTTATTTGTGAACCATTTTCCATTGAGATTTTGCTTTATGTTTGGGTTCATTTTCTTGTTGGAAGTTAAATCTCCGTCCCATTTTCAGGTCTTTTGTTAAGACTCCAACAGGTTTTATTCCAGAATGGTCCTGTATTTGGCTCCATCCAAATCTTCTCATCAACTTTAACATTATTCCTGTCACTGCTGAAGATATAAGCTGAGTCCATTACCATCGATGCATGCCATACCATATTTGACCAGTGGGGATGGTGTGGTAATGAGTTGATGTGTGGATGGCTTTTTATGTCAAACATATTTGTTTTGCATTTGTGCCAAATAGTTCGATTTTTGGTTTCATACTGAGCAGAGGCACCTTCTTCCACAATGTTCGGTTGTGTCTCCCCGTGTGGATTTGTAGCAAACTTAACAAGTACTTTTTATGGAATAATCTTTCGAGATTGACTTTCTTCTATGCCAATCTTCATAAAGGCCTAGATATTGTGCAGTGTCGACCTTGATTGTTGTCCTTATGGAAAGACGCGCCCACCTTGCTGTAGATCTCCTGCAGTTCATCCAGAGTGATCATGGGCCTCTTGGCTATGTTCCTTTGATCAGTCTTCTCCTTGTTTGAGATGAAAGTTGTAGGATGTGACGGGAGGATCTAGGTAGATTTGCAGTGGTCTGTAATCCTTCTATTTCAATATGATCACTTGCACAATGCTCCTTGGGATTGTTTAAAGTTTTGGATATCTTTTTGTATATTAAAGCCGTCTTTAAAACTCTCTCCACACTGTTACTCAACGGACCTGCCTGGTGTTGTTCCTTGGTCTTCATGATGCTCTCTGCCGCTTTAAACAGAACCCTGAGGACTATCACAGAGAAGGGTGCATTTATACAGAGACTTGATTACAACACATGTGGATCTATATTTTTCATTCATCATACCCCCAATTTAGGACAACATTGGGATCATTCAGAGTTCCTCACTGAACTTCTGAAGTGATTTTGCTGTTATTGCAATGAAAGTAAAGGGACATCCGAACTAATATTGCAGCCCACTTTTCAGTTTTTTATTTTTTTACATACGTTTAAAAATATTTCAATACATTTCGTTCACTTAACCAATTGTGTCCCATTTGTTGATTCTTCACAAAAAAATTATAATTTTTTTTTTATGTTTGAAGCTTGAAATGTGGCAAAAGTTGAAAAGTTCAAGGGGCCGAAAACTTTCCCAAGGCACTGTTTACTTTACATTATAATATAATATATGCTAAGAATTGGTTTAAAGGACATTTACTAAGTGACTAGACTAATAGAGAAGGATACATTGGATCTTAACCTGGATCATGGTGTTGTACTTCCAGATAGCATAGGGATGAATTAGTTTAGGATTTCAGTCACACCAGGGTGGTAGGCTAGTATTGTCTCCAGGAAGCTCATTTCTTTTTTAGTATGGCAGTATGGTTTTTGCATCAACAAGGTCTGGAAATCTGTTCCAATACCTGGCATCTTAATTGATTGATCTGATGTAACAGGCGTCCCCACGACCCTTGTGTTGGGTCACGGGCACACCCGTACCTCCGCAGCATCTTCTGCTGTGAGCGGCACTGCGACCCGGTCCTTGGGCTGCGGGCGCGCTCGCAGCTCTGTCCCACACTTACCTCACCACGCTCCTTTCTGGTCCGGGCGTGGCGTCCTAGGTGCTGGCCAGGAGTGTGCGGGCCCCCTAGGGCGCGTGCAGTACTGCAGCTAAGTTTAAAGGGACAGCGCGCTGGTGATTGGTTTTCACCGGGCGCTGATCCTATTTAAGTCTTACCTTTGATCCCTGCCAAATCGATAGTGCCCTGTGCCTTGAGAGGAAGTGCTCCCATTGAGTCTTTGCGTTTACTGTGTACTGTTCCGTTTGCCTCCGTCCCGTGACCACGAACTTTTGTCGCCTGTCCTGACCTTCCTACCTGTCCCAACTTCGAGCGTGCTTCACGATTTGTGTACCATTGCCACAACTTGCCGCCCACTGCATGCAAGTCAGGTCAGGGCTAAGTCACATCCGCTTTGCGGGGGCTTGTTAAAAGCTGGACCATACTCTTAGACTCCGCACCCCTGGCTTGGCCCTACCTCATGTTAGCAAGATGGTGCAGAGGAATCCAACTACCGCTGCTGTCCGTTACTCTGATGGTTCGCTTGAATGAAATTAAATGGCATGTGGAATGCCATTCTTTCTGCAACATACGACTTGGTTGATTTAATAGGGAAAACAACCAGCTTTAATTCATTGGGTAGCTTCACCCATGTACATTAGACCGTAAGGAGATTTTATTAGGTAGAACACAATAATCAAGTTCACAATGTATCAAAAATGTTTCCTTGACTTTGATTGATGTTACCGTATTAGTTAGAATGGTATATTGTGTCTCCTCTTATGAACATTTAGGACAATGTGCAACAGTGAATGCATGGAAAAGTTGTCAAGTAAGTAGAGGAGGGTTGTCAGTAGAGATGGCAGGAAGGTGATGGATCTTGGAAAGAAGATAGGGGAATACTTTGCTTAAGTAGATTGTTTCTGATGTTTCTGGGATGTTTGGAGTAAATCCTAACAGAGGATTGCAAATTAGGAATTTCAGGGTAATTGCATCTGAAAACATTCCAGTGGTGTTGAATAATATGATGGATTTCTGCATGAATGAATGGTAAGTAATGACAAAGTTACATAGTTTGTAAGGTCAATAAAAGATAGACGTCCATCCAGTTGAACATATTGTCCTATAAGTGGTTGATCTCAGAGAAAAGCTAAAAAACTACCCATGAGCTAGGAGAAACAATTGTCCATTAATTTAGGGAAAAAAATAAATTCTTCCCAACTCTAACCTCGGCATTCAGAATAAATCCTGGATCAAAAGACCCTTCTCCAGATTCCTGATGTCTTTAGAACTTGTGATATTTATTACATCTAGAAATGCAGCCAACCCCTTTTTGAACTCATGTTTGTCGAACATCCTCACATTTCCACAAGTCTCAATGCTCTTACAGTAGTAAAGAATCCTCTTTCTCCAAGTGTTTATGTTAGAAAACCTTCTTTTTCAAAGATGTAGAGGAGTGCCCCCATGTTTTTTTAGAGTAACAATCTTGGGTATAATACTAGATCTTGTAAGAGTTTCGTTTATTGACCTTTGATTATTTTATAACTATTGTATTTATTATGTCTCCACCAAAGCCGTCTTTTCTCTTACTAATTAACCATATAATCTTGCTAATCTTTCTGGTAATTGCTGTCCACTCAGTCCTTTCTATTATATCGTTGCTCATCTTTGGAATCTGTTTCATGCTCACAATGTTTTTCCTGTGCACTGGTGCCCAGAACTGTACACAATGTTCCATGTGTGGTCTGACCAGTGACTTGTATGATGGAAGAATGATGTTCTCATCGTGTGCCTTCATGCCTTTTTTAAGACATCCCATGATCCTCTTTGCCTTGACAGCTTCTGCCTGACATTTGCTGCTACAATGAAGTTTTTCTGTCCACTTAGGATTTCTCTATGTCCTTCTCCATGTCACTTTTACCAGTGTTTTTCCATTTTTAACAACTAAGTAAATGTATTGATTTTGCCTTTCCATGTGCAATTAAACCTTGCATTTATCGTGTTAACCGCCATCCTGCACTTCTTTATCAGGCATCCTACTCTTATTGAGGTCACTACGGTGAATTAAACATTATTATCTACTGTGTTGATCACTTTACAAAGCTGAAAAGATTGATATTTTATTGTGCAATCCTTGTGTAAAGTCATTAATGGATATATTAAAGAGAATTAGGCCCAATACTCCCGACCCATTATGGATAGTAGCAGGAAATCTAGTGCTGAGTATGTACCATAATCACACCCTTTGTTTTCCGTGTATTGTCTTTGTCTATTCATGATTATCTTAATTCCCATAGGACATACTCAGGGTGTAACCTCATCAGGACCTGGTGTTTTGTTATTTTAATTTTTTAAGCGGAGCTTGCATTCTTCCTGGGTAGTATAAGACCCAAGACAGCAAACATTTTAAGGGGGAGCATACACAAATCCTCTTATAACAGGAAGGTCATTTTCTTTAGGTAATAGGTGAAGAAAATTATTGTTTAATAGATTTCTCCTCATCACCCTCTACAACACCTCCCTCACTACTTTTAAAAGGGCCAACATTTTATGTTTTAATCTTTTTACTTTTTATATAGTTAAAAAATATTTTGGGGTTATTTTTACTCTCTCTGGCAATCTGCCTTTTTGTCTCCAGCTTTGCTGTCTTATTATTTAAATATTTAATTTTTCCTTACAGTTTTTTAGTGCCTATTCAGCTGCCTTCCTGATTATGTAGCTTAAACTCTTTCTTTTTCTAATTTGTTGCCTCCTTTACAACTCTCGTTGCTCCTCATTGTTTTTGTTTCCTGTTTCTAATTCTTTTATTTCCATAAGGTATGTGTTTTTCACAGTGGGTCTTAAGATGTTTTTAAAAGTTCTCCATCTTTGATTATCTGTTCTTTGTATTTTTGATAGACCTTATTGTTCCCAGTCAACTGGAGTTTAGAGGCCTACTCTCTGTGCAGCAGTTTGAAAATTTAGGCCTTCATGAAAGTTCAAATGTTTTTGCGGCTGTTGCCTCCTCAACTATATATTTATATTTGAAGGGTATTGGATTTTTTACTACAGTGGGTACGGAAATGTATTAAGACCTTTAAATTTTTTCACATATTTGTTTTCATTGCAGCCATTTGGGTTAGATCAAAAAAAGTTCATTATTTTGCTCATTAATGTACACTCTGCACCCATCTTGAAAGAAAAAATCCAGAAAAATAGAATATTTTTGCAAGTTATTAAATCAGGGAAAAAACTGAAATGATCACATGGTATAAGTATTCTGACCACTTTGCGTGTGACACTCATATTTAAACACATGCTGTCCATTTCCTTCCTGTATCCTACTTGAGATGGTTCGGACTGGTGTTTAATTAAAACTGTTTGGACTTCGATTAGGACAAGGCACACACCTCGTCTTATATAAAACCTCAGTCTCACAGTAATGTCACAGCACATAAGAATCATGAGGTTAAGGATCTGCCCGAAGGAGATCAGAGAGGAACTCATGGCAAGGCACAGAATCTTGCCAAGGTTACATAGAATTTATGCCAGCACACATGTTCCTAAGAGCTGGAGTGGTGGCCTCCATAATCTTAATTGATGGGAATTGTGGGACGACAACTTACTCTCCCTCGACCTGGATTGGTCCAGGCCAATTAAATGCAATCGTTGGAGAAGAACCTTGGTGAGAGAGGAAAAAAAGAACCCCAAGATCACTGTGGCTGAGCTCCAGAGATGCAGTAGGGAGATTGGAGAAAGTTCCACAAAGTCAACTATCACTGCAGCCCCCCACCATGTCACGGGGGTCGTGGGCGCCGCTACTCCCCGCGGCCGCCCCTTTGCCCGCAGGTGGTCCGGTGCGGGTGCCGCGGCTGCCCGCAACCATCCCCCTCCTGCCCGGGTCCCGGTGCAGGCTCACTTACCCGTCCACGCTCCGGTGCACGCTGATCCTGCCTGTCCCGGCCGCCCCGCACGTACCCGCTGTTTAGGGCGAGCGTGTGATAGCTTCTCTGGATTTAAAGGGCCAGCGTCCCGGTAATTGGTCTATTGCCAGGCGCTGGTTCTATTTAAGGAACTCTCTCTGCCAGTTCGTCGGTGTGCGTTCAGTGTCTTTAGAGAGTGTTGGAGTTTGGTATTGATTACCCATGTACCAGTCCGTTCCGCTACGTTTCCTGACCTTGCCTGTTTGCCGCCTGCCCTGACCGTCTGCCTGTATCTGACCACGAACCTCTGCCGCCTGCCCTGACCTTCTGCCTGTCCCTGACCACGTCCTCGCAGTACCCCGGCCGCCATAACTAGCAAGTCACGTCAGCGGTAGCGACCTGGTAGCCTCACGCCGCAGCAAGTCCATCCCGCTTTGCGGCGGGCTCTGGTGAATACCGGGGGCTACTTAGACTCCGCTCCTGGCATGGCTTAACTATCATCACTTGCGGTGGTCCAGTGAATCCACCTCTGCCTACAGTAGAATGGCCAGGATTCCCCCCGGGCCCTTTGCCCCGACCTCCGGGATTTTCACGTGGCTGCGCCGCAGAGCCAAAGTATTTGCAGCTAGCGGCCATGTTTGCAGAACCTTCCCGGCCCCGGTCTACCTCCACCACCCGCCGGGGCCCCCCCGCCCGCTGCTCCGACATCCAGTTTCCCCCTGCTCCGGCCTTTGGACCTCTTGCATCGCCACTCCCCTCCGCCTACGAGGGAGACCCCAAGAAATGCCGTGGGTTCATCAGCCAGTGCCCATCCCCCTTGAGATGGGGGGAAATAACCCCCCAGAGCACGCCAAAAGTGGCTCATTTCAGCCTCTTGTCTGGAGAAGCCTTGGCTTGGGCCACGTCCTGTGGGATCGGGGGGGATCCTCTGACAGCCGACCCCCAAAAAACCTTCCCCGGGGTTCCGCACTGTCTTTGGGAAACCTGGTCGTACTTCTTCGGGCCGCCCCTTTGCCCCGGCTTAGTCGGGGGGGACACCACAGTGGGGTGTCGATTCCGTACAGTTTTGCACTCTCGCTTCAGGCGGGAATGGAAAAACGAAGCTTTGGTGGGGGACTTTTGGCAAGGCCCTTTTGGGATAAATTAAGGATGAGTCGGCCGGTCGGGATCTACCAGCTGCGCTGTATGACTTACTCCGCTTAGCCACCCAAATCGATATTTGGTTCGCCGAAAGGCAACAAGAGCTCCGCCTTCAACGGGAGGTCATCCGTCCACGCCGTCTTCCCCCGCTTGGTCCCATTTTCGTGACCACCTCTTCCCCCTTCGCGGTTCCCGAAGAAAAAACCCTATGTAGGTTGAGAGAGCCCACCTGTCCAGGAGGAAGTTAAACGCGTGTTGAAGCAGTTTTGGTTTTTTGGGGCGGTTCTGGCCATTTTTGGGGGGCTGCCCCGGTGCCCCCGGGAAACCCCCGACCTAGGGCTCGTTGGAGAGGCGCCCCCTAGGGGGTTTAAAGGTGGCCTCTCCCCGTCGACCATGCCTTATTTTTTGGTGTTTCAACGGACGCCCCTTTCAGGCCCCGGGTTTTTTTGATTCTGGTCTGCGGGAAAATTTCGAAAGCCGAATTGTGACCGGGTTTAGTTCCCAGGATCCATTGCAGAAGCCTTTGTTCGTCTTCTGGTAGTGGCGAATCCCCTTAAGGACGTATCCGCTTCGCTCTGCTCCCCTCACTTTGAGATTGGGGCTCTTCACAAGGAGACTCTCCCTTCTCGCCCCTGCCTCGATCCCCCTTGAAATTCCCCCCTGGGCCTCCCTTTGGTTGCAAGAACCTACCCGACCTTGGACTTGAGACAGGTGAAGTATTCGTTGGGGTTTCCCCCTGTTTCACGTTGCCTGTTGGGCCCACAACCTTGTCCTCGGACCGTCTCTGGGAATCTACAAGCTCCCCAGGCCTACCTATGCCTTAATGGGACTTTGCGACGTTCTTTTTCGGAAAGCAGGCCGAAATCTTCCCCCAACACCCCCTTTTTGATTGCCCATTGGTCTTCAACCTGGCTGTACTCCCCCCGGGGGCCCGGGTTACCCCTCCCCGCCCCCAGAGACTAAGGCGATGTTGAATATTATGGAGAACCTCCGTAAAGAACCGCTCCTTGCCCTTGATATCAGAACTTTTCACGTCTGTGTCGCGCAAGAATCTTTTTAAGTGGATCTTTGGGGGTGCTTAAAACCCTGATTCGATTTAAAAGGCGATGAGTGGAAAATGGCATTTAAAATACGGGGGATGGCCACTTCAAATATCTTTTTGGCATTCGGTTCTGCAACACTATGTGTGTTTCGAAAACTTTGTCAATGAGATCTTCCGGGACCATCTACGTGTTTTTGTTTACCGGGACAAATTTAAACAAATTTTTTTTCCCCTGATCTCGAACGTATCGCCACCACGTCCGCCAGGTCCTCGGCGCTCCGAAACCCATAGTTTTTTTCCCAAAAACCGGAAAGGTCTTTTTGAGCGTACCGCTTCCCCTTTTTGGGTACATGTTTTGCAAGGGTTTCCGGATGGTCCTTCAAAACTATCCCCCAGTTTACAGTCCCCCACAAATGGTGGGGCCTTCGGGCCATTCATGTTTTTGAGATTTGCCAATTATTGTGACAATTTATCCCACACTTCTTACTTTGGGTGTCTCCTTGGTGGCTCAAACTAAAAAACGCTAATCCAAATCCTGGCCCCCAGAAGCTCAAGAAGTTTTAAATATCTCAAATTGCATTTCGTTGTCCTGCCCGTCTCGCCCGGACCCTAACCCCCCCATTTATTCTGGAAGTGGCGCGTTTTTCGTGGTGCCGGCACTGTCCCCCTGCAGGATCCCCCTCGGGTAAACTGCACCCTTGTGGGTTTTTCCCCAAAAACTTTTCTCTGTGAGAAAAATTTATCGTTGGTGATCGGAGTTACGGGCCCATAAAGTGGCTCTAGAAGAATGGCGTCACCTGCTGGAGGGGGTCGCCACCTTATTAAAATCTTCACCGACCCTTAAAAACCTCCTTATCTTCAGTCAGCGCAAGCCCTGAACCCCGACAAGCAGGTGGTCGCTCTTTTTTGCCCGTTTTGCTTCCTTTTACATTTCGGCCAGCCCGGGAAAAAAAAAAGTCAAAGCTGACGCTTATTCGCTCTTCAGATACGGTGGGT
Organism: Phyllomedusa bahiana; assembly: GCA_025379985.1. NCBI lineage: Eukaryota > Metazoa > Chordata > Amphibia > Anura > Hylidae > Phyllomedusa > Phyllomedusa bahiana. Next base: position 49,733 of record JAODAL010028475.1, read on the forward strand.
CTTGAGTCTCCCCAAAGCACATTGTCCCCCCAGAACGTTTTGTCTGGCGCCCCCGTGGTCTTCAACAATTTTCCTCCCGGGAAGACGTATTTGGGTCCCGCCTTGCGGCCTAGGGAACCTGAAGTGGGGACATTCTTTTCTTTAGCTGGGCATCCAGGAGTCCCCTGATCTCTACAAATGGTCTCCCCTTACTATGGGGGCCAAACCCCCCCCTAAAAATGTCAGGGGACCTTGTTTTGCCTGCACCTCCTGGTGCCCCCTAATAAAACCCCCGGGCTTCTTCGCCTCTCCCCGTGCCCAAAAAAACCCTTGGACCCATGTAGCCCTGGGCTTTGGGTTACAGATCTCCCGCTTCATCTGAAAAAACGGTCATTGGGTGGTGACCGTCGTTTCTCCAAAATGGCTCATTTATCCCTCTGGCCGGGTTACCCCCCTGCCCCCCAGGGCCCCCAAAATTTTTTTTGTCATGTTTTCCGTTTGCCAGGTCTCCCTTTTCTATTTTCTGATGGGGGTTTTAGTTTTTTTCTAAATTCGGGGGGCTCTGTGTGGTAATTGCAGGTGAGCTAAATTTCTAAACGGCATACCACCCCCAGACTAATGGGCAAGTAAAAGGGGTTAACCAAAGGGGCTGGGGCCGCTCGTGATGATAACTGGTCCCATTTTCTCCCCCTGGGCAGAGTTTTCCTATAACTGTTTAGATTCGGAATCCGTTGGGGTTCCCCTTTTTTGTCGTCTTTGGGTTAATCCCCGCCGCCTTCCCCCTGTACCTCGTGTCATGTCCCTGCCCTGGATGCCAAAGGAAGGACAACAAAGGGTTCTGGGAGTCACCGACAGGCCCCGCTAGGGGCTTTGGCTCGACCAAAATTATGCTGACAGGTTTCGAGGTGCCCCCCTATTTGAGCCCCGGCGATAGGGTTTGGTTGTCCACCAAGTACATCCCTTCAAGGTGCCCTGTTTCAAATTAGGCCCTAAATAATTGGGTCCTTTTTTTGGTTTCGGGGTTGAACCCAGTAATCCCACAAGCTCCCCCTTTCCCCCTCCCTGGTATCCCCAACGCCTTCCATGTCTCTCTCCTCAAGCCGGTGGTGTGAACCGCTTTCCCCTTTGATCTGTTGTCTTCTTGTGGCCAACTTTTATAAATCTTTGAGGTCAAGGGGTGCTGGCGGAGAGGCAGTGAGGGGGGGAAGCAGTTCTTTCTTTTTTGATGGAAGGGGTTCGGGTCGGGGAGCGTTCGTGGGAACCTGAGGGCCAACCTATCTCTGACCTCCTCTCTAGGGTTTCCAAAAAAAGAGGGGGGGGAACTAAGGGTGGGGGGGAGGACTGTCACGGGGGGGTCGCGGGGCCCTCTCCCCCCGGCCACCCCCTGCCTGTCCCGGCCACCCCCGCGCGTACCCCCTGCTTGGGCGCCCCCCGGGGACGCTTCCTGGATTTTAAAAAGGGCTAGCCTCCCGGGGAATTTGGGGCTATTTCCCGGGCTGGGTTTTATTTAAAGGGAACACGCCTCAGCACTCTTTGCCCGTTGTTGGTGTGGGGTTCGTTCTTTAGAAGGTTTGGGGGTTCCGTATTGATTACCGTTTTTACCGTCTGTTCCGCTACGTTCTGACCCCTTTCCTGTTTTCCCCCTGCACTGCCGTCTGCCTGTCCTTTTACCCCGAACCCCTTTCCCCCTCCCCTGACCTTTGCCCCGTCCCCCCCAGTCTTGGGTTTTCGATTTGTACCTGCGTACCCCGGCCCCCATGCAAGAAGTCACTCAGGGGTAGCGACCCGGTAGCCTACGCCGAGAAGTCCATCCCCTTTTCGGCGGGGGCCTGGTGAATACCGGGGGTACTTAGAATCCGCCCCGGGCGTGGCTTAACTTCTTTATTGCGGTGGTCCAGAGAATCCACCCCTGGTTACACACCCGTTTGGGGCTTTATGGCAGGTGGCCGACAGAACCCCTCCTAAGACATATGAAAGCCCCCATACAGTTTGCAAAAAAAAAAACATGAAGGATTCCAGACTAAGATTCTCTGGTTGATGAGAAGAAGATTGAACTTTTTGGTGTTAAATTTAGCGGTATTTGTGGAGGGGGGGAAAAACCCGGGCATGCTCTTTTACCTGCCCAATCAATCCAAAGTGAAACATTGGGGGGGTGGCAACATTGGGTATGGGGGGTTTTTTTTGCTGCAGAGACAGGGACTGGGTGCAATTGAAGGAAAGATCAATGCGTCCAGTCAGGGTATTTGGATGAAACCTCTTCCCGAGTGCTCTGGACCCTTTGAATGGGCCCCAAGATTCTTCTTCAACAAAACAATGCCCCTAAGCACACAGCTAAAATAACAAAGCAGTGGTTCAGAAAAAAACCTGTGCCCTTCTTGACGGCCCCCGCCGAGCTTGAATAAAAACAATGAGCTCTCTGGAGAGACTTGAAAAAGGGTGGTAAAACCAATTTTTTACCATCCAGCCCGGGGGAAATGGGGGCAGGTCTGCAAAAGGGAAGATAGAGGGATCCCCCAAAACCCGGTGTGAAAATTTGTTGCATCTTCCCAAGAAGACTCAGCTGTATAGCTCAAAAGGGTGTTCTACTCAATATGGTAAGGGGTTGATTACTTAAAAAACCCTGTGATTTTCAGTTTTTTTTGTTTAAAAAAAATTTCAAAATTTCTACATTTCTGGTTTTTTTTTTTTTTTCAAAAATGGGGTGCAGGTGTCCATTAATGAGCAAAAAAAATTAACTTTTTTGTCTTTCCCAAATGGTGCAATGAAACAAAGAGGGGGAAAAATTTAAATAGGTTGAATACTTTCCGTACCCTGTATATTGTGGTCACTATTTCCCGGTGCCCCCGCCTGTACCTTTGTTACTCTATGGTCAGTTAGTCAAAAATTGTCAAAGGGGCTTCCCTTAGTCGGGGCCCCGACAGGCTGGGAAAGGTAACCCTTCTTTTGTTACTTTAAAAACCTGCTTCCCTTTTGGGGTCTCAAGTTTCAGTTTTCCCAATTTATGTTGGCTTGTTGAAGTCGCCCATAATAAAACCTCTTATGATTAGCCACTTATTTTTGTTAAGGAGGGACATCTTACATGGGTTGTTTTTTGGGGCCTAAAGGGTTTTTGGGAAAACCCCAAAGGGTTTTAGTGGGTTGTGTGGTATGAAATTATATAGTTTTTTGGGGGAAAACCCCCCTGGTACATTTATTGGCCCTTTGTTGTAACTTAATTCCCCTTAGGCAAGGGGGTGTTTTTACCATAGGACTTTTGGGGATTTGTTTATTTCAATATTTTTAAGGACAGAAACTGCATTCTTCCCGGGGTTTGACAAGTTAAACCTCATCCCCTGAATCAACAGGGCCTTGGGTTCCCAAAAACCATAGGCCCCCAAATTAAAATGAACCCATGGAAGGTAGTCCTCAAAAAATAGATGAGGTGGTAATCATAATGAGATTTTTATTATGGGCCCCTTCAACTGCCATACATAAATTGGGGAAATAAAACCCGTGGCCTAATAAGGGATTCGGTTTTTGCTGTAATAAAGTGAAAAACAGAA
>JAODAL010028476.1:0-53250 GCA_025379985.1 Phyllomedusa bahiana
ATCTCCCCCCTGTAATTATTATGTCCGCCCAAAGCTGTCTTTTCTCTTTAACTAAAAACCCCAATATTCCCAAATCTTTCTGGGTATTGTAGTCCCCCCCGTTTTTTATTTTTTTTGTTGCCCCCCTTTTACCTGTTCAAACTCTAAATTCTTTCCTCTAACTGGTGCTCAAAATGTACACTTTTCTTGGGGTTTTGACCAGTGACTTGTAAAATGGGGAATGATGTTCCATCTTTTGAGTGATGGAAACTTTAAAAGAAAGTTAAGTTTGATCAAAAATCTTGATTTTTAAAAATCCAACCGAATGAACATTTTTTTGTTTGTTCGAGTAAATGTTTCGTTCCCCAGGCGTTCGACAGTCATTTTAATATTTTTTTCAGCACTTTCTGCCCTTTGGGCCTCAATGTGCAAAGCACACAGAATTTGTCAAAAACGTCTCGCTGAGGTGTGGGGCTTCATTGGCTGCAAAAAATCACATTACCATGTTATATTATTTCACGTATTGTGTTCTGAAAACCGTTTTCAGCTCACTCTCTGTACTAATTTTAATTAGGGTTGGTTGGTAAAAAATTATTCTGGTGGAGAAACTTTAAATTTTGGCGTTTTGGGGGTTCAGAAATTTTTTAAAACCCCCGTCCCCAAATTCTTATCAAAAAATTTTCATATAGGGTTTGGGGCTAGTGAAAAATGTTCTTAGTGGAGAAAAATTATTTTTTGCCTTTTTGGGGGTTTCGTGATTGTAAAACCCCCCGTCCCCCAAACCCCCGATACAAAGAAATAATTTTAAATGGTGGTTGGGGGGGTTGAAAATTTACGAGGGGAGAAAAAAGTTTTTTTGGCGTTTTGGGGGTGAAATCCTTTCAAATTTACGTGTGTTTGTCATACAGATATAATCCAGGAAATGAGTTCTTCTGTTGTAAATTTATCAACGCCAAAAAGTGAAATTTTGCCAGTTTTTTAAGTCCAAAAAGGGAAATATCCAGGCTTTATTGTGTTAAAACCATATATTATTTTATATTTATATACTTCTCTCTTTTTTATTACATATATTTATGCCACGCGCAAAGCTATCTTTTTTAGCTTTTGAAAATGATGAGAACTAAGGTGGTAAGTGACCCAAAGGAGGGGCGGGAAATGGAGATAGAGGTAAGAACCAAAGGCATCCTTCCCGTGCCTGGACAAAAAACACAAACAAGCCCTTCAGCTGGAGGGGCCCTCAGATTGTCATCGCTTGGGTCAGTTCCCCGTGGTTATTATTGAAGCGTGCCAATCTGTTCTTCAGTGATTATCAGACCCTGCATCCAGCGGTTTTACCTCTTCCTCTCAGTCACGGCCACAAATGTCCTCTAATACATAAATCAGTGGCACACTAAAGACTAAGTAAAACCTCAAGTTTATATAGGAATATAGGAATTGCTTTACAGCTAAGGAAAATTATGAAAAACCTGGGACTCTTAGTTTACAGTATTTGATCAAAGATTGTATTAAGCTCACCTCCCAACACGTTCAAGGGGTTTCCAGAGCAGGTGAGTCCCTACACTAAAAACATGTTACCTTATAGGAGCCCATTCAGACTGCCACTTCCCAGGGTGTAGGAACCTGCAATTGAGTTAACCTGCACATATTTATATGAGGTGGTTGAGTGCAGCAAGCCAATGAGATTGCCATCTCCCAAATAGACTACAAAATGAAAAAAGGCTGTGCACATCTATATACACTTTGAAAACGTAAGCATTAGGTGCACACTGAAAGGCAATGACATACATCTAATACATAAATCAGTGGCACACTAAAGACTAAGTAAACCTCAAGTTTATATGGGAAATATAGGAAATGCTTTACAGTTTAAGGAAATATAAAAAAACCTGGGACTCTTAGTTTACAGTATTTGATCAAAAAATTGTATTAAGCTCACCTCCAAACACTTTCAAGGGGTTCCCAGAGCAGGTGGGGTCCCTACACTAAAACATGTTATTACTAGGAGTCCATTCGACTGCCACTTCCCCAGGAGTGATAGGAACCTGCAATTGAGTTAACCGCACATATTTATATGAGGGTGGTTGAGTGCGCAAGCCAATGAGATTGCCATCTCCCAATAGACTACAAAATGTAAAAGGCTGTGCAATCAAATATACACTTTGAAAACGTAAGCATAGGTGCACACTGAAAGGAAAATGAATACATCTAATACATAAATCAGTGGCACACTAAAGACTAAGTAAAACCTCAAGTTTATATAGGAATATAGGAAATGCTTTACAGCTAAGGAATAAATTGAAAAAACTGGGACTCTTAGTTTCCCAGTATTTGATCAAAGATTGTATTAAGCTCACCTCCAAACACTTTCAAGGGGTTCCCAGAGCAGGTGAGTCCCTACACTAAAACATGTTACCTTACTAGGAGTCCATTCAGACTGCCACTTCCCCAGGAGTGATAGGAACCTGCAATTGAGTCCAACCTGAAGCAAACACAGGCCGAATGTCACAACCAAATATACAGACCACTTCAAATAATACATATTCTGAAGAGCTCTTTGATCACACAATGTGGTTGGGGTCAGAAGGCATTTCAAAAGATCTAGAGGCCAAAGAGGATGATTTTGTCTGCTCTGACGCCCAGTCGCTGATGCCTTCAGAGGAGGAGAAGGAAGTTAGTCTGTCAGCAGAAATACCGAGCGGTCAGCAATGCCTCGCAGTACCTGTGGCTTCTAGCCTGCAGCTTGAGGATGTAGACTGTGATTAAAAGGAAGTCACCTGTGATGATGATGACATTGCAGATCCAACGTGGTCTTTTGAGCAGCAGCTGGCGAGCGCATCATCAGTGGAGGAGGAGGATGATGGGGTAGTGTCAGTGCGCATCCGGCCTCAGAAAGGTAGAGGGCAGTCGCAAAAGTCCGCTGACATTACTCCACCAGCCGTTTTCAGTGGTGGCAGCGGGAACACCGATACTAGGTTTTCACAGTTGAAGAGGTCCAGGACTTGTAAAGCCTGGGCTTTTTTCAGATTCGCCGACTGATGTTATATGCCGGATTTCCCGTCAACATGTCAGTAGAGGAAAGAATGAAAAGAGTTTAAGCACCACATGCATGAACAGGCACATGCATGGAAAGCATGAATTGCTGTGGAATAGTCGCTTGGACAAGAAAGGCCACACAGGTCCTGGGATTCCAACCACTGTGACATCTTCTGCCTCCTCCTACCCTGACGCTTCCAAGCCCAAGCGGTCTTCTGCTGCCGATGTGCCGGAGCAGCATGAGCAAGCACCATCCCCAGTCTCAGATACTACTGGCTGAATCCCACGACCAGCAACACAGCCTACACCTTCCCCTTCCACCAGTGTGATCTGCACACCATGCAGCAGTCAGTCCGGCAGCCAAACTTCTGTGTACCAGGTGTGGGGGGCATGGAAACCCCTTTCACCCCAACCATCCTAAAGCTAAAAGCCTGAATGTCGGCATTGCCAGGCTGTTGGCCTTGGAAATGTTGCTTTTCCACCTGGTGGACACAGATGGGTTCACCACGTCATGGCTGTGGCATGCCCCCAATATCAGATGCCGAGCAGGCATTTTTCACCAGAAAAGCTGTCCCTGCCATGGCCTGCCACGTTGTAGAAAAGATCTCCAGTGTGTTGGCTGCATCTGTGTCCATCAAAGTCCATCTCACTATAGACACATTGACTAGTAAGCATGGTCAAGGGCGTTACATCTCACTGATGCTCACTGGGTGAGTTTGGTGGTGACAGTTCCTTGAAGATGGGTCTCGGCTGACCTCTTCAACACTGCTGGGTGGTGTAGAGTCCAGATTCCCCAACCTCGACAGGAAGCATCATTTTCCCCAAAGGGAACCCAGGCCATTCAAAAAATTTTAATTTGTTTTGGGAAAGACCGTCAACACACAGGTCAAGAGCTGTGGATGGTTCGGCGCACTTAGACTGTCTGCTGAAGAAGGCTCGAGGTCTTAGTCACACTTCCGGCGTTCGCATCCTGCTTTGGCACGACTGGCAGCGTTGCAGTGTAATATGGGCCTCCTCATCAACCGTAAGATATGTGATGTGGCAACACGCTGGAATTCCACCCTCCACGTGCTCCAGCGATTGTGGCAGCAGTGTAATGCCATTATGCAGTATGAAATGTCGCATGGCCTGACTTGCAGTGGTGCAGACCTCCAGGTGTTAGAGAGTGGAGACAGGTGAAGGATCTCTGACAGTTTTGAAGAGGCCACAAAAATGGTCAGTCGGGACGATGCCCTTGTCAGCATGACCGTTCTGGTTATATTTTTACTAGAACAAGCATTAGGCACTCCCAGCAGTGATGGAGGAGGAGGAGGCGGACACAGAGCCTTACTTGCCGGAGGATGTAGGCGGCCCGATTGGTTTGCCATTGTATAGGTCTTTTTTAGGCAGTGGTTCTAGGTTGAGTGCGGGTGCAGGACAGCAGATTAGCTCACAGAGTAGAGCACATGGGCTAGCCAGGGCTCTAGTGGCAGCCAGGATGAGGAAGTGGAGGAGGATGAGGAGGCAGGGGTGGACGCCACCGGTACTGATTACCCTTCAGTGGTAAGATTACAGAAGAGGAAGAGGAGGAAGACCCCATTAGTGCCCCTCGACCCTGAGGCTTGGGAGATCCCGGCAGCATCTCACACATGAGTGCTTGGATGCTACATAATCTGTAACATGATCCACGCATAAAGGTAATACAAATTAACAGCGATTAGTGGGTGTCCACCCTCCTTGATCCACGTTACAAAACAAAAGTGATCAATTTCCTTCCACCACAGAAATTGACAGTAGAATGCAGGATTTTGAGACAGTGCTCATTGACAAACTCGACATCTTTTGCATCTTCACATTCAAATGATACTGTGGGACAACGTCAGCAACACAGCAGCAGCAGAATGGCATATAGCCATAGCAGCAGCAGGCGGTGTGGCAGAACCCTACTGGGTGACATTTGGCAATCGATTTTTTACCACCTCACCAATATTTGCAATGCAGGGCAGCATTCAGACACACAGAGACTGCCTTAAGACCATGGTCAATGACTACCTGCAGCTCAACATCGATGTTTTTGGACTTAGTCTGGAGCTATTCAGCTTCTGAGTGTCCAAACTGGATGAATGGTCTGAGCTTGCTCAACACCTCATAGAAGTTTTTTTCCTGCCCAGCAGCCAGCGTTATCTCGGAACGCACATTCAGCACAGCAAGCGGGGTGATAACTGACAAACGTATTGTTTGACATTTATTAAAATGAATCAAACATGGATCTCTGATGATTTTGTTGCCCCGGTTGCCGATGTCACTGACTAGTAAACTGTAGCACGTCTTCTTGACAATGTGAAATACACATTTAAACTACCCCTAACATCTAATGTCTGCAGTCTGTGCCTGCTGTTTCTACAAATTGTGTTCTACTGCTACCAACAGCTAGATTTACAAGTTTTACGTCTGAATTTATTTTGAAATATACACCTGTATGACCTTGATGTCCACTGCATACACCTCTTACTCCTCCTCGTTGTAGCCCTCTAAATCTTTATTTTTTAAATGCCTCCACCTGTACTACCACCAAATATACTAAGACCTGTTATCCTGAACCTCGATGGTTCCCATTGGCATGTTCTTGCTGCCACCAATGGTACTGCTGCTTAAACTTGTCAAACCGGAACCTCCATGTTCCCTATTGGCATGTTCTCGCTACCACCAATAGTACTGCTGTGTAATCTAGTCCAGCCTGCAGAGGCGTAAGTTCAAGTCCTTGGGCCAGGTTACCAGGGCTGCCATCAGTCATCTATTAACCATTTCAGGGCCCCATACAGCCAAATCAAATGGGGCCCCCACCCATTACTTAGTTCCCATTTTTTTAAAATATCAGGTGGGCCCTTTTGATTGGGCCCTGACAGGAGAACTGCCCGTACTGCCCTATTGGCACCCTGCCCGTTACCCATGTACCATTTCCAATACGGTGTCTTCTTATGTGTCAAAGGGGATTTTGGGCCCCCTCAGGATGCAGGGTCCCATAGCAGCTGCTACCGCTGTACCCCCTGTAACTACGTCCCTGCCAGCTGAACCTCCATTATCCCCATTGGGATTTTCTTGCTGCCACCACAAAGCTTGCAAGCAGAGGCGTAACTTGAAGTTCTTGACCCCTGGTGCAAAAAGTGAAATGTGGCTCCTGCCAGTTACCATGTGCCATTTCCAATACCAGTGCAGGGCCCTGTGGCAGCTGTTACTGCTGCACCTCCTTTAGCTATGCCCCTGGTTGCAAGCTGTCCTCATCTTTTCAATTAGCCATTGAAAGGAATGAAGTATTTTAGCCTTTCGATTTTTTTTCTTAGAGCCAAATTTTCTTCACTAAGTTGTTCCACGTATCCACCGTTATGGATGGTAATTACAGCTTCTCCTCACCTGTATAGGTACAAAAATTAACCCGAACATCTCCCATTGACTTCTGTTCGAGTTCAAATCGAACCTCAAACCGAACACCACTACTGTTCGATGGTTGACTCAAACTCGAACATTTTACTGTTTGCTCGTCTCTACTCATTATGTGCATCTTTGCCCATTTTAATACACCCACCCATAATCCTATTTGCCTTAGCAGCTGCTACCTGACACTGGCTGCTACAATTAAGTTTACTGTCCACCAGGATTCCCAAGTCCTTGTCCATGTCACTTTTTCCCAGCATTTTTCCATTTCACATGTAATCATAGAATGAATTTTTCCTCCCCATATGCATAAGCTTGCATTTATCTGTGTTAAACTTCATCTGCCATTTCTCTGCCCAGGTCTCCAGCTTATGCAGATCCCTTTCTAATAAACATTATCCTCTATTGCGTTGATTACTTTACAGAGATCAGTATAATCTTCAAAGATCGATATTCTACTGTGCAATCCATGTGTAAGATCATTAATGACAGTATTAAAGAGGATAGGGCCCAATACTGACCCATGTGGTACCCCAATAGTAACAGTGATCCAGTCTTAGTATGTACTGTTAATCACCACCCTTTGTTTTCTATCACTGAGCCAGTTACTTACCCATTTGCAAACATTTCCTCTCCCAGTCCAAGCATTCTCATTTTACTTAACAATCTTTTATGTGGCACACTATCAAATGCTCTAGAAAAATCTAGATGTATAACATCCAATGCCTCACCCCGATCCAGTCTAGAACTATGTTTTAGTTCTTTTAAAATAATTTTAACTTTTTCTGTTTTTTAAATTTGTGTCACATTGCCATTTTCTGCAACTAATAATTTTTTTGCTTTTCAATCCATGGACCTGAGTGAGGTTTTTTTTTTTTTTTTTTACTGAGCTGCAATTTTATTGGTACATTTTTGGAATATGAGCATCTTTTTGATCACATTTTATTCTAATTTTTTGGAGACCTGAAATGACCCTACCCCCCCCCCCCAAAAAAAAAAAACAGAAGAAAAAAAACACGGTATTGGCGTTTGGAATTTTTTGTCTTCTACAGTGTTGGTTGTACAGGATAAATAATGTTATATTTTAATAGGTGGGACATGGTGATGCCAATTACATGTAACTTTTTTAATTTTATTTATTATAAAATGGCAAAAGGGGGTGTTTTGAACTTTTAATTTTTTTTTATACTTGTTAAACTTTTTATTTTTTCACTTCTACATGTAGTCCCCCTGGAGTATTTAGATATGCTAGTCCTTGCCTCTTATTTAAACTTTAAGTAAACATAGAGAGAATAAATGTAATCACATGCACAAATAGACAAATATGTGCAATTAAAATGGCAGAAATAAATGGGATCAGTAACATGGTGGCCAGGGCTGGGACAAGGTATTCTTGTGGCCTAGGCAAACAAGGCATAAAGTGCCCCCCAAATGGAAAATTCAGCCCACTCCATGCCTCCTTGCGCCCCCTTTTCTGCCTGGGATGAAGTGGCGCCCTAGGCAGTCGCCTACCTTGGCCTACCCATCGTACCGGCCCTGATGGCGGCTACGAAAGCATTCAATAAACTTCTGTCTGCCATATCAACTGCTCGATACCTCACAATCTCATCATAGGCGGTTGATCAGGGACTGGAATCTAAAGGATTTACAGCAGGGTTTGGAGCTGGCTTCATCCCTGCTGCTAGTTGCAGATATCAGTTGTATCTAACCACGCACATAAGGAGCAGGCTCAGCGAGAAAACTCACTCCACATTCCCTTCCTGACACCGCATAAATCTATGGTGCAAGGCAGGAAAGAGTTAAAGTTCTAGGATTATTTACATTTTTACTACAGAATGTATCTTAGCTGGTAATACCCATTGCCTTCAGCCCCATTCGGCCCCCATTTTTGGCTTTTGTGTCCAATGCAGATGCTGTATATTTTTGCTGAATAAGGCAAATATAGTCTAATTAGGACCTTGTTTGCCCTATAGAAAGCTATGGTCCGGTTGTGGTCCTGCTGTGGTATCCATCAGGCTAAAATGTTATAGTATACTGATGGATACCATGAATGGGACCCTAAACAAAATAGGAATGGCAACACATTATCAAAAGGAATCCAATATATGTTGCGATTGGATGTACATTTTCCTTACTGGCACCTGCAGAGGAAATGTAGCATTATATGGTGATCATTCAAATGAAGCAGTTTATGGGCAAGTCTCCCCTCTGAATCATGTACAGGTCCCTGCCAGCTGAACCTCCATTATCCCCATTGGGATGTTCTTGCTGCCACCACAAAGCTTGCAAGCAGAGGCGTAACTTGAAGTTCTTGACCCCTGGTGCAAAAAGTGAAATGTGGCTACTGCCAGTTACCATGTGCCATTTCCAATACCAGTGCAGGGCCCTGTGGCAGCTGCTACTGCTGCACCTCCTTTAGCTATGCCCCTGGTTGCAAGCTGTCCTCATCTTTTCAGTTAGCCATTGAAAGGAATGAAGTATTTTAGCCTTTCGATTTATTTTTTTTCTGTCACTCTTAGAGCCAAATTTTCTTCACTAAGTTGTTCCACGTATCCACCGTTATGGATGGTAATTACAGCTTCTCCTCACCTGTATAGGTACAAAAATTAATCCTAACATCTTCTCCCAATGACTTTTGTTCGGGTTCAAATCAAGCCTCAAACCGAACACCACTACTGTTTGAAGGTTGACTCAAACTCGAACATTTTACTGTTTGCTTGTCTCTACTCATCATGTGCATCTTTGCCCCTTTTAATACACCCACCCATAGTCCTATTTGCCTTGGCAGCTGCTACCTGACACTGGCTGCTACAATTAAGTTTAATGTTCACCAGGATTCCCAAGTCCTTGTCCATGTCACTTTTTCCCAGCATTTTTCCATTTCACATGTAATCATAGAATGGATTTTTCCTCCCCATATGCATAACCTTGCATTTATCTGTGTTAAACCTCATCTGCCATTTCTCTGCCCAGGTCTCCATCTTGTCCAGATCCCTTTCTAATAAACATTATCCTCTATTGTGTTGATTACTTTACAGAGATCAGTATAATCTTCAAAGATCGATATTCTACTGTGCAATCCATGTGTAAGATCATTAATGACAGTATTAAAGAGGATAGGGCCCAATAGTGACCCATGTGGTACCCCAATAGTAACAGTGATCCAGTCTTAGTATGTACTGTTAATCACCACCATTTGTTTTCTATCACTGAGCCAGTTACTTACCCATTTGCAAACATTTCCTCCCCCAGTCCAAGCATTCTCATTTTACTTACGAACCTTTTATGTGGCACACTATCAAATGCTCTAGAAAAATTTAGATGTATAACATCCAATGCCTCACCCCGATCCAGTCTAGAACTATGTTTTAGTTCTTATAAAATAATTTTTACTTTTTCTGTTTTTTTAAATTTGTGTCACATTGCCATTTTCTGCAACTAATAATTTTTTTGCTTTTCAATCCATGGACCTGAGTGAGGGTTTTTTTTTTTTTTTACTGAGCTGCAATTTTATTGGTACATTTTTGGGATATGAGCATCTTTTTTATCACGTTTTATTCTAATTTTTTGGAGACCTGAAAAAAAAAAAAACACGGTATTGGCATTCGGAATTTTTTGTCTTCTACAGTGTTGGTTGTACAGGATAAATAATGTTATATTTTAATAGGTGGGACATGGTGATGCCAATTACAGGTAACTTTTTTTTATTTTATTTATTATAAAATGGCACAAGGGGGTGTTTTGAACTTTTAATTTTTTTTTTTATACTTGTTAAACTTTTTATTTTTTCACTTCTACATGTAGTCCCCCTGGAGTATTTAGATATGCTAGTCGTTGCCTCTTATTTAAACTTTAAGTAAACATAGAGAGAATAAATGTAATCACATGCACAAATAGACAAATATGTGCAATTAAAATGGCAGAAATAAATGGGATCAGTAACATGGTGGCCAGGGCTGGGACAAGGTATTCTTGTGGCCTAGGCAAACAAGGCATAAAGTGTCCCCCAATGGAAAATCCAGCCCCCTCCATACCTCCTTGCGCCCCCTTTTCTGCCTGGGATGAAGTGGCGCCCTAGGCAGTCGCCTATTTTGGCCTACCCATCGTACCGGCCCTGATGGCGGCTAAGAAAGCATTCAATAGGCTTCTGTCTGCCATATCAACTGCTCGATACCTCACAATCTCATCATAGGTGGTTGATCAGGGACTGGAATCTAAAGGATTTACAGCAGGGTTTGGAGCTGGCTTCAATCCCTGCTGCTAGTTGCAGATATCAGTTGTATCTAACCACGCACATAAGGAGCAGGCTCAGCGAGAAAACTCACTCCACATTCCCTTCCTGACGCCGCATAAATCTATACATCTAATACAAATATCAGTGGCACACTAAAGACTAAGTAACACCTCAAGCTATATAGGAATATTGGAAATGCATTACTGCTAAGGAAAATATGAAAAACCTGGGACTCTTAGTTTACAGTATTTGATCAAAGATTGTATTAAGCTCACCTCCCAAAACGTCAAGGGGATCCCAGAGCAGGTGAGTCCCTACACTAAACATGTTACCTCACTAGGAGTCAATTCAGACTGCAACTTCTCAGGGAGTGGTAGGAACTTGCAATTGGATTATCCTGCACTGGTTTAAAAGAGGCAGCTGTGTGCAGCAAGCCAAAGAGATCGCCAATCTCAAATGAACTACAAAAACATACGTTGGCTCTGCACATATAAAATATATTGTGAAAAACACAAGCATAGGTGCACACTGAAAACGAAATATATACATCTAATACAAATATCAGTTGCACACTAAAGACTAATTAACACCTCAAGCTATATAGGAATATTGGAAATGCATTACTGCTAAGGAAAATATGAAAAACCTGGGACTCTTAGTTTACAGTATTTGTTCAAAAGATTGTATTAGTCCCCTCCCAAAACGTCAAGGGGACCCCAGAGCAGGTGAGTCCCTAACTAAAAAATGTTACCTCACTAGGAGTAAATTTCCCAGACTGCAACTTCTCCAGGAGTGGTAGGAACTTGCAATTGGATTATCCTGCACTGGTTTAAAAGAGGCAGCTGTGTGCAGCAACCCAAAGGATCGCCAATCTCAAATGAACTACAAAACATACGTTGGCTCTGAACATATAAAATATATTGTGAAAACACAAGCATAGGTGCACACTGAAAAGGCAATATATACATCTAATACAAAATATCAGTGGCACACTAAAAAATAAGTACACCTCAAGCTATAAAGGAAGATTGGCAATGCATTACTGCTAATGAAAATATGAAAAACCTGGGATCTTAGTTTACAGTATTTGATCAAGATTGTTTTAAAGCTCACCTCCCAAAACGTCAAGGGGATCCCAGAGCAGGTGAGTCCCTACACTAAACTTTGTTACCTCACTAGGAGTCAATTCAGACTGCAACTTCTCAGGGAGTGGTAGGAACTTGCAATTGGATTATCCTGCACTGGTTTAAAAAGAGGCAGCTGTGTGCAGCAAGCCAAAGAGATCGCCAATCTCAAATGAACTACTAAAAATACGTTGGCTCTGCACATATAAAATATATTGTGAAAAACACAAGCATAGGTGCACACTGAAAAGGCAATATATACATCTAATACAAAATATCAGTGGACACTAAAGACTAAGTAACACCTCAAGCTATATAGGAATATTGGAAAGCATTACTGCTAAGGAAAATATGAAAAAACCTGGGACTCTTAGTTTACAGTATTTGATCAAAGATTTGTATTAAGCTCACCTCCCAAACGTCAAGGGGATCCCAGAGAGGTGGGGCCCCTACACTAAACATGTTACCTCACTAGGAGTCAATTCAGACTGCAACTTTCGGGGGAGTGGTAGGAACTTGCAATTGGATTATCCTGACTGGTTTAAAAGAGGCGCTGTGTGCAGCAAGCCAAAGAGATCGCCAATCTCAAATGAACTACAAAAACATACGTTGGCTTGCACATAAAAAATTATTGTGAAAAACAAAAGCTTTGGTGCACACTGAAAAGGCAATATATACATCAAATACAAATTCAGTGGCCACTAAAGACAAAGTAACACCTCAAGCTATATAGGAAAAATTGGAAATGCATTACTGCTAAGGAAATATGAAAACCTGGGACTCTTAGTTTACAGTATTTGATCAAATTGTATTAAGCTCACCTCCCAAAAACGTCAAGGGATCCCAGAGCAGGTGAGTCCCTACACTAAACATGTTACCTCACTAGGAGTCAATTCAGACTGCAATTTCAGGGAGTGGTAGGAACTTGCAATTGGATTATCTGCACTGGTTTAAAAGAGGCAGCTGTGTGCAGCAAGCAAAGGATCGCCAATCTAAAATGAACTACAAAACATACGTTGGCTCTCCCACATATAAAATATATTGGGGAAAAAAACACAAGCTAGGTGCACACTGAAAAGGCAATATATACATCTAATACAAATATCAGTGGAAACACTAAAGACTAAGTAACACCTCAAGCTATATAGGAATATTGGAAATGCATTACTGCTAAGGAAAATATGAAAAAACCTGGGACTCTTAGTTTACAGTATTTGATCAAAGATTGTTTTTAACCTCCCCTCCCAAAACGTCAAGGGGATCCCAGAGCAGGTGAGCCCCTACACTAAAACATGTTACCTCACTAGGAGTCATTCAGACTGCAACTTCTCAGGGGTGGTAGGAACTTGGCAATTGGATTATCCTGCACTGGTTTTAAAAGAGGCAGCAGTAATGCAATTTCCAATATTCCTATATAGCTTGAGGTGTTACTTGTCTTTAGTGTGCCACTGATTTTTGTATTTAGATGTATATATTGCTTTTCAGTGTGCACCTATGCTTGTGTTTTTCACAATATATTTTATATGTGCAGAGCCAAGGGTATGTTTTGTAGTTCATTTGAGATTGGCGATCTCTTTGGCTTGCTCCCACACAGCTGCCTTTTTTAAAACCAGTGCAGGTAATCCAATTGCAAGTTCTAACCACTCCCTGAGAAGTTGCAGTCTGAATTGACTCCTTGTGAGGTAACATGTTTAGTGTAGGGGATCTCACCTGCTTTGGGGTCCCCCTTTTCCCTTTTTGGGGGGGTGAGCCCTTTTAAAAAAACTTTTTATCAAAAACGTAAACTAAGGAGTCCCCGGTTTTTTCATATTTTTTCTTTTGCCAAGGGAATGAATTTCCCCCTTTTTTCCCATTTAGGGTTGAGGTGTTACTTTAGTCTTTTTGTGTTTCCACTGGTTTTTTGTATTAGATGTATATTTGCCTTTTCAATGTTGCCCCCTTTGTTTGTGTTTTTTACCCAAAAATATTTTTTTTTATGTGGCCCGAGCCAAACGTATGTTTTTAGTTTTTTTTGAGTTTTGGGGTCTTTTTTGGCTTTTCTGCCCCACAGCTGCCTCTTTTTAAAACCCGTGCAGGAAAAATCCCCCAAATTTCAAGTTCCCTCCACTCCCCCGAGAATTGATTTTTACTTTTAAATTGAATTTTACTTACTTTTGGTGGGGGGTTTTCATTTTTTAGTGTAGGGGGGTAACCCTTCCCCCCCCGCTGGGGTCCCCCTTTGACGTTTTGGGTTTAGGGGGAGCTTTGACAAAAATCTTTGACAAAAAAAAATGTAAAATAAAGGGGGGGCCCCGGTTTTTCATATTTTTCCTTAGGAAATAATGCCCTTTCCAATTTTTTCCTAAAATTGCTTGAGGTTTTTAAATTGTCTTTGTGTTTCCACTGATATTTGTTTTAAAATGTTATATTGGGCCTTTTCAGTGTGCAAAACCTTTCTTGTGTTTTTTCACAAAATTTTTTTATATTGCAGAGGGAACGTTGTTTTGTTAAAACCCCTTTTTAAACTATGGTGCAAGGCAAAGGAAATGTTAAAGTTCTAGGATTTTTTACATTTTTTTCTACAGAATTTTATCCCTTTGTTTGGGAATTTCCCATTGCCCTTCAGGGGCCCCATTGGCCCCCAATTTTTTTTTCTTTTGTGTCCCAATGAGGGTGATGTATATTTTTGCTGAATAAGGGGAAATTTTAGTCTTAAAATTGGAAACCCTTTTTTGCCCCCTTAAAAGAAAACTATGGGCTGGTTGTGGTCCTTTCCCGTGGGAAACCACAGGCTAAAAATGTTTTAGTATACCCGATGGATACCATTAAAGGGAAACCCTAAACAAAATTGGACGGGAACAATTTCCAAAAAAAAGGCCATCCAAATATTCAAAAGTTGCGATTGGATGTCAATTTTTCCCCCCTTAACCCGGCACCTGCAGAGGAAATTTGCATTTTATGGTGGGTCTTTTTAAATGAAGCCGTTTATTGGGCAAGTCTCCCCTCTGAATCATGTACAGGTTCCCCCTTTGGGGGGTCTCTATGGGGCTTTAGATGGTTAGCAAAAGGGCCCCTAAATCTGCCCTAAACAAAAAGGACCCCAAACCCTTTCGTATACCCCTTTGGGTTTTTGTGGAACCCCAAATTTTTCGGTGGGGACGGCTCATGCCCGTCCCCCAAACCCCGTTTTCAAAAAAAGCAGTTACTGCCCCCTGTGCCCCCCTTCCCGGAGGAAAATTTATTACATTTTTTTGGAAGTGTCTTTTTGCTCAGGGTTTGTTGGATTTCCCAATTTCCCAGGTTTTTGTATATTATGGCCCCAAAATTAACCCCTTCACAGAGGGGGGGTGGAAAAGGCCGGGGGCCACTATTTGGCCCCGTCTATCACTACTTCTACTATAGATCACAGGACCTAAGCAGGTTCACAGTTTTTTCCTGCAGTTTTATTGACCGGTATTTTTTCTCACTGAAATCAAAGGGGAACAGGATAATTTAAAAAGTACGAAAAAAAAGGGAAGGATTCTTAAATCTCAAAAATTAAAATTAAAACACATTGAACATAAGGCTGCTGCCCGTTTTTTTCCAAATTTTTTGAAAAAGTATGAAAACCCGGGCTTTTTGTAAAATTGCAAACAAAAACACATCATGGCTTTTTCTTATTACCAGTCCCTATAACCTTTTCTATCTATTATTCAATTTTCCCCTTTTATACTCGCCCGCACTGGGGCTCTGATAAAAAAAGCGGGAATCCCCCTTCTCCTCCATCCTTGACCCCTTTTTTTTAAATTTGGGGGTTTTCCTTTTCATTTTTTAAATATTTTAGCTGCCTAGGGGTTTTTTTTTTAAATTTTCAGCTGTCTTTTTTTTACCCTTTTTAGCTGACAAGGAAAACATTATTCTTTTAACCCCTTTCCACATTTTTACAGTCCTGAACCCTGATACCCTAAATAATCATTAGAGCCCCTGCTCTGAATGATAATGTAACTTGTGTTCTATTAATCAACTAGGGGTAAAAAGGGAAAAATGCCAAAACGGGGGCAGGGGAACCTGAAATGCAGCAGGGTGATTCTTCTTTTGCTTCAGCCCATGGGATGGATGGATGTCTAGTCCTTTTAGAAACAGAATATAATATTATTGTTATTCCCTATCAGAACTTGAAAAACCAGCAAAAAACATCCTTGCTGCACAAATTGAAATCTTCCTGCATATCTGCATAGATCCATTAGGAATCCCAAATTGTAGCACAGAGCAGAAAGCCTCACCATCCTTGCTTATTGCCAGCACTAAAAAGTTTAAAGGGATTTCCCTTTTCTGAAACTTTCTTTCCCTGGTGAGGTGAAGGAGAGGAAAAAAAAACTGATTGTATTATTTTCGGAGCGAGAAAAAGTCCTTATAAGGCTGTCGTCTGGCGCATCTCTCTCCTCCCTCCCTTCTCCCTCCATCCCTCCCTCCCTCCCTACGCTACTTTCACGTAAGATGCTGTTGCTGGGAGACAGGTTCCTGTTGCTAGGGCTGCGTGGGAGGAAAACCATGTTAAAAGAGTTTAGAGAAAAAGAAAGAAAGAATTAAAAAAAAAGAAGGAAAATGTATACAAAACAACTGAAATAAGAATAATAATGTAATAAATAACATTAGAATATAGGGGATGCTAGAAAATGACAAGTTAATCCCATCACAATAAAATATACAAAATTAAACAGATTTTTTTTGTGTGTGTGTTTTTTTAGCTATTAAATTACTTGTTAGAGCAGATTAACCTCTAGTTCTCAATAAAATGATGTTCTTAAAGTCACAAAGTAACAGACTATCACAATGCTGGGCCCAAAAGGTCAGCAGAGAATTTGTAGCTCACTTTGGAGTTATTTTGGGGGAAGGAGAAGGCAGGCTCCCTGGAGATTTGGCAAGTGAAGCATGTAATGTAATGTATTAGCCCAGGCTGGTGTGCAGAGAAGGGTGATGCAAGCAATTTGATCATGACATTGCTTGCATCACTTTTATGTCCACAACAAACCACCATGTAACGTGGATTTGCGTTCATGGTGATTTGGCACATAACTGTTGCTATGCCTCAGTAAGTTAGAGAGTAGTCAGGGGCAATAGAACTAGTTCATAACAGTAACTAACTAGCACTATTAAAACTGTCTAACCCCCTGTAAGTCAGAGAAAAGGGATATACTAGTTATTAAAGGTTTTGTCCAGTTTAATAAAATAACAGTCAAATGGGGCGAGGGTGGAGAAAGTTACACTTACCTCCTGGTCCTCCACCGCTACTGATTTAGAACTACTAGGGATCTGCTCTTCTTCACTTTCAGGATCTCAACCTAACACATAGGAGGGGGCTTGCACTCCATTCACTTACTATGGAGCATGAGCCTTTCATATGTGTGGGGACAAGGACCTGGAAGTAAAGAGGAGCAGATCACCGGGAGCTCCAGGATGGCAGCGGTTGGGAGTTGGGAGGTATCAGTTTCATTCTATTTTTTCCCTCCTTGGCCTTATTTTACTGTAATTTTGTTAAACTGGACAATCCCTTTAACCATGACTGGTTAGTAAAAATGGATAAAAACATTGAGAGTTGAGAAAAAGCAGGAATATATTAGCAGATACTGCTAAGTTTATACTACATAACTATTTATAAACTAATAATGGAATCCTTATTAGTGTCAGACACAGTTTCCCTCTTTATTTGAAGCGCCTTTAATTGCTAAGCATGTATTTCCAACCATTACTCTAAGCTGGTTACTCTGCATGCCACAAAAAAGTTCATTTCCTCTCAGAGAAACAAAGAAGAAAAAGTATAGTAATCTTGCAGATATAATACCTTTTAATGTTTAAAAAAATAATGATGTTAATCAGTAAGCTCTCATGCAGAGGTGTAACTAGGATTTAAAGGGCCCTACCACCCAATGACAGCAAACTGTAACAGCAGCATAATGAAGCTATGGATAATAGACTAGTGTTGAGCGATTATTATCGACAAAGTTGAAATCGGCACAGTTTTTATGTTGATCAAAATTTTTAGATCATGCGATAATTTAGGTTAAAATCTGTGCATCATCTATTAAGATCGCGCCATTTTCGGCGCTTCCTGTCATTTTGGCGGCCAGCAAATCAGCTTACAGAATAGAGCAGGGTGAGATGTGTGTGCGACGTCATGACTGGGATGTGTATGGTTGCGATTGGCTGGAAAAATCACATGACCTCGTTTTACATAGAACAGCGTTTCCTGTTCAGCCTCAGTGTCTCTCAGCGTCTCAGAGCAGTAGGACGTGCGCTCTGCTTGTGTCCAAACAGCTCAGCGAAATTATTCTATTTCTTCACAGAGAAACCTCTACTATTAGCTGTGATCCTTACAATTTAGTTAGATTAGAGATTGGAAGATTTTATGTAGTTAGGTAGAGAATTTTAAAGGAGCATCTACCGCTGTAAAGTCACGGGGGGGAGCGAAGGGGGGGCCCCCGCGGGCGAACACAGACAAGCTCTATAAAGAATACTGGATAAAGTTCACCAAGACTTAGTGTAGACATTGCACTGCAATAGCTTTATTATTAACAGTTTTCTATTGAAATATTTCCTGGATATTGGGCAGCCTGAACTTATAGGATACACATCTTTTCTAGTAACTGCAGGTCTCTTTGTTAGGTGCAAAACTCCACTTTTATTATCAGTATACATTTCAGATAGGTGTTCATTTTCAATTTTGCCCATTCCACCTTTGTTGATATATCCACCTTGCACTTAAATTTGAATCCAGCAATTTTATAGTCACCACAGGTTAATTGAAAGGTGCCAAAAATATCTTGTATTATACGAATACATAACAGATACGTGTTTTTTTACTTTGGCGCACTACAGCTTTGTTCATTGAGGCAGCTTGCACTTAAATCTGAATCCAGCAATTTTATAGTCACCACAGGTGAATTGAAAGGTGCCAAAAATATCTTGTATTATACGAATACATAACAAATACGTGTTTTTTTTTGACTTTGGCGCACTACAGCTTTGTTCATTGAGGCAGCTTGCACTTAAATCTGAATCCAGCAATTTTATAGTCACCACAGGTGAATTGAAAGGTGCCAAAAATATCTTGTATTATACGAATACATAACAGATACGTGTTTTTTTACTTTGGCGCACTACAGCTTTGTTCATTGAGGCAGCTTGCACTTAAATTTGAATACAGCAATTTTATAGTCACCACAGGTGAATTGATAGGTGCCAGAAATATCCGAATACATTTCCGATACGTGTTTTTTCACTTTGGCGCAGGCCAGCTTTGTTGATAGATCTACTTTGCAGTTATATTTGAATCCAGCAATTTTGTTTTGATTTGAGGGATTTGAGAATAGCTGTGATTTGCCGTCTTTTAATAAGAGACTTTCCAAAACTCTTCCATACCTTCTCAAATTTTTATATTTCTGAACATGGAGCGAAATTCAGGTAGTAAGCGAGCAAATAGGGGGGTAGGACATGGAGGTAGAGGTATGAGAGAAGGTGCTCCATCCAGTGCTGGCGACAACACGCATGCCAGCGGATCGTCAGTTGCAGGACCGTCAGGCCTGTCATCGCTGGGTCAGGGCCCAGTAACGAACAGCGTCGCCAATCTGTCCTTCAGTGGTTAATGCAACCTGCATCCAGCACAATTGTCATGTTTTGAATTTTTGGGGGCATTTTGCTGTGAAATGCAGCTAGACTACAGGTCCTATTGTAAAAAATGTGGTTTCTAACAGACATTTGTTCTTCACAATTGTCAAGAGTGGCTCAAGGGTGATGGGACTGTCAGAAACAGGAATAGGTAGGACACTGTTAATGGACACATTGCAAAAATGACTTGTTTTTGCAAGATCTTTAACATAGGCTATCAACCCCTGTTTTGAGACAACCCTTTTAATACAATTAAAAAAAGAGAAACAAAGACTTTGGTTGGGATTCCATCCTTTTTTAAAAATGTGTTTTCTAGAATTAAACTACTAAAAACTTGCATGTACAAAATAGCTGGTAAAAAAATTCCTCTGAATTGTACAGGGAGGTACAGGAAAACTTGACCAGATGTAGGTTTTCAGAGGACATGGAGTATGGAGCACGAAAAGAGAACAAAGTACAGAGACAATTTCCTTCCAGCACGTGATAAAATAAGAAAAAGAATGCCAAGAAAAAAGGGGACCTGGGGGGAACAGGAGCGTTAACCACCATATTTCCAAGTGAAGCTCAATTGGTCCGCACTCATACGGGGGGGCAAGCCCCTACCCCGGACAGGACAGTATATTTTCCAGTGAAACTAAAATGGTGGTTGAAAGACTCCTTTTTCCGGCACTTTTTAATCTGGGGTCATGCAGGTTTGGGGCTCATGCTGTTGCCCAGGACAGGTATATTCAATGTCCGTTGAAACTAAAAATGTGGTTTTAAAGACCCTTTTTCCGCACTTTTTAATCTGGGGGTCATGCAGGTTTGGGGGTCATGCTGTGGCCCAGGACAGGTATAGTCAATGTCCAGTGAAACTAAAAAGGTGGTTGAAAGACTCCTTTTTCCGACACTTTGTTAATCTGTGGGCAGAAAGGTTTAATGTCTTCTGAGGTACAGGACAGATATATAATGTCCAGTTCAACTAAAATGGTGGTTGAAAGACTTCTTTTCGGCATTTTTTAATCTGGGGTCAGCAGGTTTTGGGTCATTCTGTGCCCCGGACAGTATAGTCAATTCCAGTTAAAATAAAATGGTGGTTGAAAGACTTTTTTTCCGGCATTTTTAATCTGGGGGTCATGCAGGTTTGGGGCTCATGCTGTGGCCCAGGACAGGTATAGTCAATTCCAGTGAAACTAAAATGGTGGTTGAAAGACTCCTTTTCCCCGGAACTTTGAATCTGGGGGTCATGCAGGTTTGGGGCTCATGCTGTGGCCCAGGACATGTATAGTCAATGTCCAGTTCAACTAAATGGTGGTTGAAAGACTCCTTTTTCCGGCACTTTAAATCTGGGGGTTTATGCAGGTTTGGGGCTCATGCTGCGTTCCAGGACAGGGATAGTCAATGTCCAGTTCAAGTAAATGATGGTTCAAAAACATTTCTGCCTTCTGGCACTTTTTAAAATTTGTGGGTGATGCAGGTTCAAGGGTCAGGCTGTGGTGCAAGACAGGGATAGTGAATGGTGTGTGATTTTTTTTTCTGTGGCTTTTATAACCTAAGTGTGTTGCCTAAGATGTAGCACGATCCATTTTGACTGTTGTGGATGTTAATTCCAGCTTCTCCAGCCCTGTTTGGGTGTAAGAAAGAAGGTGTTGTTGCTCTCCCATAGACTTTAATGGTCATCGCTCATAATCGACCGCTCACTATCGACTATCTTGTCGATGATGGTCGACTATCGACCATCGACCGATGTCGATGTTCAACGTAATAGACCAATATATCAGAGAACTCACATGGTAGAAAGACATCATCTTGTTATCCCCTACATAAAAAGTACAATGTTTTGCTACCTGTGTGGTCCCCTCAACTTCTGGGCCCCACAGCAGCTGCATTCTTGTTTAAAACGTCAGCAATATTGCTACTATTATGTTGGTTTTACATGAATGTAATAGAGGCAATTTTTTGCACTTAAATTTAGAGATGGGTGAATTTCTCAAAAATTCAATTCGGTCACTTCGCCGAATTTTCCGACAAAATTTGTTTCGTTCCAAATTACTTTGGCACGAATCGCGTTAAAAAACAGCTATTTCCAGGCTGCACAGAGCCTGCAGGGTCCTGTAGAACGTTGTGCCATGCTTAAATATGCAGAGGGAGCTTGGTTTGTTTTTCATACAATGTTGTGTTTTAGTATGACACGCACATGACTGCCGCCGCTCTTAGAATCGCTTCACTATAAAATTCCTGGGCACTTAAAGAGGGAAAAAACTGACCAAAAAACTCAAGCGGGAATGTAGCCTGATAAATCATGCCAGCGAAAGCTGGAAAAAAAAAAAGCTGAGAGCTCAGGTGGGCAACATTAGTGACAGAGTGTGGAGGTGACGGCGGCAGTCACAGCAGCATGAGGCCAGACAGTGGCAACAATGAACATTCTGGAGGTGGCAAAACAGGAGGAGGCCACAGAGGGGCACAATGACTGAGAGCGCAGGTCATGCGGCAACAGCATGAGGTCAGGCAGTGGCACAATGACATTCTGGAGGTGGCAAAACAGTAGCAGGCCCGAGTGCACCAATGACACAGTGTGGAGGTCCCGGTAGCAGAAACCATGGGGTCAGGCAGTGGCACAATCTCATCTGGAGGTGGCAAAAACTGGAGTAGGCAACAGAGTGGCACAAGAACAGAGAGTGGAGGGCACGGCAGCAGCAGCATGAGGTCAGACAGTGGACAATGACACAGTGTGGAGGTCACGGCAGCAGCCACAGCAGCAGCATGAGGTCAACAGTGGCACAATGACATTCGGGAGGTGGCAAAACAGGTGTGGCCACAGAGTGGCACAATGACAGAGAGTGGAGGGCACGGCAGCAGCAGCATGAGGTTAGACATTGCCCCATGACACAGTGTGGAGGTCACGGCAGCAGCCACAGCAGCAGCATGAGGTCAGGCAGTGGCACAATGACATTCTGGAGGTGGCAAAAGAGTAGCAGGCCACAGAGTTGCACAATAACACAGTGTGGAGGTCACGGTAGCAGCAGCATGAGGTCAGGCAGTGGCACAATCACATTCTGGAGGTGGCAAAAACTGGAGTAGGCCACAGAGTGGCACAATGACAGAGAGTGGAGGGCATGGCAGCAGCCACAGCAGCAGCATGAGGTCTGACAGTGGCACAATGACATTCTGGAGGTGGCAAAACAGGTGTAGGCCACAGAGTGGCACTATGCCAGAGAGTGGAGGTGACGGCGGCCGGTGCAACAGCATGAGGTCAGAGAGTGGCACAATGCCACAGTGTGGAGGGCCCGACAGCAGCCACAGCAGCAGTATGAGGTCAGACAGTTGCACAATGACATTCTGGAGGTGGCAAAACAGGAGGAGGCCACAGAGTGGCACAATGACTGAGAGTGGAGGTGACGGTAGCAGCACATGGGGTCAGGAAAGGGGCCCACAATGACATTTTGGAGGTGGCAAAACAGTAGCAGGCCACAGAGTGGCACAATAACACAGTGTGGAGGTCACGGTAGCAGCAGCATGAGGCCCGGCAGTGGCACAATCACATTCTGGAGGTGGCAAAAACTGGAATAGGCCACAGAGTGGCACAATGACAGAGAGTGGAGGGCACAGCAGCAGCAGCATGAGGTCAGACAGTGGCACAATGACATTCTGGAGGTGGCAAAAAAAAAGGAGTAAGCCACAGAGTGGCACAATGACAGAAATTTGAGGTGACGGCGGCAGGAGCAACAGCATGAGGTCAGAGAGTGGCACAGTGACCCAGTGGGGAAATGTCACGGCACCAGCAACAGCAGCAGCAGCATAGGTCATAGAGTGGCACAATGACAGAGTGTTGAGGTGGGTGGCAATACCACCCTGGTAAAGATAGTGGTGGGCAGATGGGAAACTGTCAGCAAAATGTGTGCATCAGGCTGGTGGCGGCATCAAAATAGTGGTTTGAGGCAGGTAGTTTGAACCCAGACTGACGCCAAAAGGCTTTGGGTGTGTGGAAATCCTGGCCGATCCACGCGTGATTCATCTTGACAAAGGTCAGTCGTTCCACATTTCCCCTGGACAAGCGGGTTCTCCTTGGGGTAACGATGGCCCCCGCCGCACTGAAGACCCGCTTTGATGCCACACGACTGGCCGGGCAGGACAGCTTCTCCACTGCAAACCCGGCAAGTTGCGGCCACACATCCAGTTTGGCTGCCCAGTAGTTCAGCGGATCTTCTAAATGGGGTGGCAAAGTGCTGTCCAAGTACGCCACCACCTGTTGGTTCAGGGACTGCTCCAGGTCCTGCTGCTGCTGCTGCTGGCGACTAACCTCCTCACTAGGCGGGTGAAGGAAGCTGCTCATCAGTGACTCCAGACTTAGGTTGCTGCTGATGGAGCTGGTACTGCTCCTAAACCCCCACCTTCCCCCAGCAGCCGCGTCAGTAGTACGTGAGCGCTGAGGAACCCCCTGGTCAGACCTGTCAGAGGAGGGCCGATGCCGCACATAGGCAGCGGGCCAACTGACACGGAGGTTTTTCCCTATAGTATTTAAGTTGTCCTCCCTCTCAATAGCTGGGAAAAAGGCTCCCATTTTGGACCGGAAGCGAGGGTCCAATAGGGTGGAGAGCCCAGAATTCATCCCTCTGCCGGATGCTGACTATTCGGCTGTCACTAGCCAGGCAAATCAGCATGCTGCGGGCCATCTGCACAAGTGACTCCGAGGGGCTCCCTGCCTCCATCTCCACTGTATACTGCCACAGTGCTTGCGGATCATCTGCCTCGTCTTCCTAAATCCCATCTACCTCCCCCAGCGCTCCTGCTCTCCTTTCTTGTCACCGGGGAGAAAATCCACTCATTTCACCAGACAATGCTTCTGCTCCAATGTCCTCCCCTCCTCCTCCTCCTCCATTTCATCCCCAGCGGACTCATGTGGCCGCGAGTTTGTAGTCGCCAAAATCTCCAGTCCCCTGCCCAGACAGATTTTTCAGCATCTGTTCCAGACATGAAGCAGGAATGACGTTATTCATCCCGTAGTCCGGGCGACTGACAAATAACGACGCCCTCCTCGAATGGCCTCAACAAACGGCAGGTGTCACGCCTGAACTGCCACTGGCGGCCAACAAACTAACACAGGGGAGTACTCCGGTCCACCTGGATCATCAAAAAATCGTTAAATGGCCTTTCTCTGTCATACAGTGGGTCCAACATGTGCAGGAGGGAATTCCAACGGGGGGAAACATCGCATATCAGAGTGTGTTGGGGGAGGCCTTTCTGCCGCTGCAACTCGAGGAGGTGTTCCTGGCTTTGTACGAATAGATAAAGTCGGCACACATTTCCTGGCCATTTTCAGAATCTTCTGAAGATCTGTGGAAGACTTCAGGAACCTTTTCACAACCAGATTGAACACAGGGCGCCATGCAGGGCGCATGGACCATCCCTCCTCGGGGGGCAGCGCGGACCCCACATTCCTCCCATTGTCCGTCACCATGGTTCTGATTTGCAGTTGGCGCGGAGAAAGCCACACATCGATTTTTTGCTGCATGACGCGGAGCAGTTTCCTCCCCTGTGTGACTTCGTTTGCCGAGGCAAGCCAGGTGTAGAACTGCGTGACCCGCTGTGCCCTACACAAAGTGGTATGATGGGGCAGTACTTGTGGAGGCTGAATTGTGGTGGTTTGGTGGAGGGAAAGGAGGAGGCGGACATTGGCGCAGGAGCCGCAGTTTGACAACGTGGAGGAGAAAGCGGCGTCTCCCGTCCAAAATGTTGGTGTGCCTGGGCAGGAAGCACATTCACCCAGTGGGCCGTAAAGGACATGTACTGGCCCTGACCGTAGTTACAGCCCCCAAACGTATGCGCTGGCCGTGCACCTTGGAAAACCGATAAGCTCAAGGACTGGCCCACTTTCTGTTCTACATATTTTTGAAGTGCTGGTATCTTCCTTTTTGGAAAAGAAATTACGGCTTGGAACTCTCCATCTCGGCTCGTCACAAGCCATTAGTTCTCTGAATGGTGCAGAGTCCACCATTTGGAAAGGGAGGGTCTGCAGTACCAATAATTTGGACAGGAGCACGGTCAGCTTCTGCACCTTAGGATTGTTGGACGCATACTGTTGTCTCTTTGCAAAACGCCTCGATGAACGACTGCTGCCGCCATGAGTAGCGAGGAGCAGGAAACATCTGGACCGGGAGATTATGTCAAAAAAGAAACAGCTCCCTTCTACAGAGGTGGTGGGGCCTTAAATGGCTGCAATGGCATGCGTGCCACTGGCCGCTGCTGCTGCGGCGACAGGATGGACCACCACATCTGAGCCACGTTTCTACCAGGCCACCGGATGGTGATGCTGCATGTGTTGACGCAGGACCATGGTGCCAAATTTAGCTCCCTGAGCCCCTGTGCTGCTACTTTCTTGTACCTGCGAAGCGGGTTTTCTACCCCGTGGCCGCTTGGCTCCCGACCTCGCACTGCTGCTATCCTGCTGACTCACGGCCACACAACCCACTTGCTGGCTGCGCCGCTGCCTGATGCGCAAGCTGACGCCCTCTACTTGCTTCACCCGGCTCCCAAGTGCGGTCGGCTACATAATCATCTATTTGTGTTTCATCGTCACTGCTGTCCTCATCACCGGTCTTGGTATGCCGAGGCGACCCCTCACAACATGACCTCCCATGCCACTCTCAACATCTATACTTTGCCGCCTACTGCAAGAAGCAGGGGATATTGGCCCCATTTTCTTCGCTGCCAAGTAGCGCTACTGCCCTCTCAAATTGTTCAACCTCGCTATATAGTGGCGCGGAGCCCAGACCACATCGTAGATCTGTGGCTGTGGGAAGCGGATGGGACAGAGGCGGGGTGAGGCCAGGGGAGGGCCGCTGACCCGCTCCCGGGCCATGCCAACTTAGGGTGGTGTTTTGACTTTCCCACCGACTCTTGGCTGGGGGTTTTCAGATGTCATTTGGGAGGAAGTGGATGACCTAGTCATCCAATCAAGAACCCTTGGGTTCTGAACAACACACGGCCGCTAGAAAGACAGCGGCAGTTCTGGCCTCACCGAGTGACCCCTTTCTGCGATGTCCCTTGCGTGCTGCGACCTGGCCTGTTTTCCCGGAATGTTGTGCCATGCCACTCCAGGTGCAGAGCCTCCTACCTCTCTGTCTGACATACTGTTTGTTCTAAAATGTACAGACACTGTTTATGATGATAATCGTATATGATAAATATACACCCTGTATTTTGACTCCAAATGAACCCAGTAACAAGCTTGGGGAACCCTTGGAAAATAAATTGCGCTCCACAAATGGCCAGGAAAAATTGACCTTGTATGTGCCGTTTAAAAACCTGTTATTTTACTGAATGTAAAGGCTTAATTAACCTTCTGATATGAATTATGCAAAAGAATTTCTTCTGTGGCGGTGAAAAAGAAAACTTTCTTTTACTGAGTGCAACTGCAAAAAAAATACTTAGTTAACCCTTGGATGTAAATTGCGCCAAAGAATTGAGCCACCACAAACTACTAGCTTTGTAGCGTGTTACAATGGCGTGTTTTTTACGCTACACAACAAGAGATAAAATTGTAATTACCTTTGCTTGTGAATAGGCTACAGGAAAAATGTATATATTTTGGCGGTAAAATGACGGGTTTTTTGGAGTCACCACAGCTGAAAAACAACGCTTAATTTTAACCCCTGGATGTAAATTGCGCCAAAGAATTGAGCCACCACCAAACTACTAGCTTTGTAGCGTGTTACAATCCATGTTTTTTACGCTACACAACAAGAGATAAAATTGTAATTAACCTGTGCTTGTGAATAGGCTACAGGAAAAAATGTATATATTTTGGCGGTGAAAATGACGGTTTCTTTGAGACACCACAACTGAAAAACAATGCTTAATTAACCCCTGGATGTAAATTGCGCCAGAGAATTGAGCCACCACAAACTACTAGCTTTGTAGCGTGTTACAATGCCGTGTTTTTACGCTACACAACAAAAGATAAAAATTTTAATTAACCTTTGCTTGTGAATTAGGCTACAGAAAATGTATATATTTTGGCGGTGAAAAGGAAAGGTTTTCTTGGAGTCACCACAGCTGAAAAACAACGCTTAATTAACATCTGGATGTAAATTGCGCCAAAGAATTGAGCCACCACAAAACTACTAGCTTTGTAGCGTGTTACAATGCCGTGTTTTTTACGCCAAACAACAAGAGAATAAATTGTAATTAACCTTTGCTTGTGAATTAGGCTACAGGAAAAATGTATAAATTTTTGGGGGTGAAAAAGACGTTTTTTTGGAGTCACCACAGC
The DNA here is from genome assembly GCA_025379985.1 of Phyllomedusa bahiana. Classification (NCBI taxonomy): domain Eukaryota; kingdom Metazoa; phylum Chordata; class Amphibia; order Anura; family Hylidae; genus Phyllomedusa; species Phyllomedusa bahiana. The sequence continues at coordinate 27,656 of JAODAL010028476.1, forward strand.
TGAAAAACACGCTTAATTAACCCCTAGGATGTAATTGCGCCAAAGAATGAGCCACCACAAACTACTAGCTTTGTGACGTGTTACGTGCCGTGTTTTTTACGCTACACAAAAGAGATAAAATTGTAATTAACCTTGCTTGTGAATTAGGCTACAGGAAAAATGTATATATTTTTGGCGGTGAAAAAGACGGTTTCTTGGAGTCACCAAAGCTGAAAAACAACGCTTAATTAACCCCGGATGTAAATTGCGCCAAAGAATTAAACCACCACAAAACTACTAGCTTTGTAGCGTGTTACAATGCCCTGTTTTTTACGCCCACACAACAAGAGATAAAAATTGTAATTAACCATTGCTTGTGAATTAGGCTACAGGAAAAATGTAAATATTTTTGGCGGAAAAAAGACGGTTCTTTGAGTCACCACAGCTGAAAAACAACGCTTAATTAACCCCTGGGTGTAAAATTGCGCCAAAGTATTGAAACAGCCCAAAAATGAAGTGGTATTTAATTTTAAAAACGCTATTTCTTTAAATGAAACAACAGTAATGGCTTAATCCCCTTGGAATTCAATGTGCGTGAGCAGATAAGAATTTAAATGTTATGCACTGCAGTGGAGCACATGGATTTCAGAACCAATACCAAAAAAATCAGAAATAGACCGTAAGAGAAGCAGTCTTGAGACAAGCTGAGACCCACCACAAAAAAACGCTGTTAAAAATCCAGTTCTTTAGTAAAAAAACAGCCGCGCAGCAACTTCCCTGATCAGTACAGGAGAGCGGTATTAGCTCCAGCGTCGCGCCCCGGAACTTATATAGTGCGGTGACGCACAGAATCCGCCGGCCTCTGATGGCTTCATACTGGCACATGTCTGCAGGCTATGCCTTCTTCCCCCAGAGTTCTTTGCCCCATTTACGCCATGTGCTCGCACCATTTTATCATGAAAAGCACACTCGTTCAGCCGAAGTACCCCAAAGTTCAAATCGTTCAGAAACCAAAATTTCCTGAAATTCTAAACGAATTCCACTTCGCTAGAATCAATTCGCCCATCTCTACTTATGTTACATCTGCATATCCAAACTCAACAGTAGGTCTAATGACCCAAACTGCAGAATTCTAAATTACTGTGATGCTGTTAGCTAATTTTTGAGAACATATTGAGAACGGTATGTCCTAAAGAGCTGAAGTCCAGTATAAAACCTTTGTTCTAACTGTTGCTTGCGTTGACTAGGCATATTAAGCCAAATTCCATTTTATAGTGAATATATTGAGAATGATCGGTCCTAGAGGACTAAACCCCAGTAAAAAAAAAAACTTCCAAAGCACCTGATTTATCTATGTGCCAAATTCAGTGCAGGTTATTGGAGTCATTTGGCCGTGCATCAAGAATATACAGAGTTCAGGCTCAGTTTGGAGTTTTTGTGGATATGGTAGGTCCTAAAGAGCTGAAACTCATATTAAACCTTCCAAAATGACTGATTTACTATGTGTTTAAATTGTAGCAGATTAGTCCATTTGTTTGGCAATGGAAAAAGAACAGATACTGTTTGCGGCAATTTCCATTTCTTTGCAAATATGTTGAGAATGATAGCTAATAGAGACCTAAAGCCCAATAAAGAAAACTTCCAAAGCCACTGATTTACCCATGTGCCATATTTAGTGGTGAGTGGTACAGTCGTTTCACCATACATAAAGAACAGACACAGATCTTGGTGAATTTAATTTTTTTGCTAATATGTCAAGAACAGTAGGTCCTAGAAAGCTGAAACCCAGTCCACAACCTTCCAAAGTGCTGATTTACCTATTTGATAAATTTGGTGTATATTAGCTCAGTGATTTGGCTGTGCATAAAAAATACACAGCATTCACACAGAGTTCCAATATTTTTTAATCAAGAACAGAACAGAATTTTTTAGTCAAGAACAGTAGGTCCCAGAGAGCTGAAACCTGATTTAGCACCTTCCAAAACACCTGATGTGTTTAATTTGGTACAGATTGGTCCAGTTGTTTGGCCAGGCATAAAGAATGTACAGCAGTGTAGAGAACAACATGTCCCAGGGAATAGCAACTCACTCTAAAATCTTCCAAAGCAGCTGATATACCTATGTGCTAAATTTGGTGCAGACTTGGTCCATTTGCATACAGAAAAGACACCAATCACAGCGCATTCTGAATTTTTTGTGAAAATGTTGATATCTTAGAGCATTGAAACCCAGTCTAATAAGTTCTTGATTTACCTATGTGCCAAATTTTTTGCAGGTTGGTCCAGTCATTTGGCTGTGCATCATGAGTGTTCAGGGTGTGTTCTGCTTTTTGAGAATATGTCAAGAACGATAGGTCCTAGAAATCTGACATCCAGTCTAAAATTCTCTGAAGTATCCGATTTATTCACGTGCCAAATCTGGTGCAGATTTACTATATTCATATCAGCATCAGAGGTTCTACTGAGAAATTTGTTGCAGATTCTGTCAAAAAAAAACAGAAAATGTAGCGCAATATGACTGCAAACAGTTAGTAGCTAAATATAATAAGGGTATGTTCATACGGCATATTGAGGCGCGCACAATTACGCACTGCAATATGCCTTCATTAGCACTGTTGAAGGTATGCTCACGCAAGAGTCAAAACTCGGTGACCTGAGGCATCTCTATTTCTTGGCGAGTAAAATCAAAGTCATCTGAACAACAATGATGATCAATGATTTTACCATATTTGCAAATACACCATGTGAACATACCCTAACTCATCAGGCTTCCAAATCCTCATATGTGCTCACCTATCCAGCCATGGTGCTAGCAGGATGGGCTTGAAAGAGCACTTGTTTGAGCGGATTATTTGTGTTATTTAGAACTGTCCATCAGTTTATTTGGCTGATGTGTTATCTCTGACTGGATAGTGAGGTGAGAGCAAGGACTAAGGGTCACATGTATGAAAACTGTCTAGGTCTAAAACTCACTTTGTTGCCCATAGCAACCAATCAGAGTGCCCCTTTCCTTTCATATAGTGCTCTGGAAAGGTACGCTCTGATTGGTCGCTATGGGCAACAAGGTGAGTTTTAGTCCTAGACAGTTTTCATACATGTGGCCCTACGGGTATTTCATTTGAAGTTGTCCTTACCTTCTTTTATTGGGTGTGATAGGGGAATGTCCATTACCATAAAATTATGTCTATTTGCCCATCCTTTAATGTAGCACAAAACAGACCTATAACTTTACTGTGTTGATCCAGAAGAAGGTAAAAACCCCTATGAGGTGATTGCCAAATGTCCCATACAAGAGTAAAAACTCCTTCCCGACTCTAAATATGGCAATCAGAATAATCCCTGAATTCATGTTCTATGTCTAGATGTATTAATTATAACCTTTAATATTTTATTTTTTTTAAGAAAGACATATAACTTGCTTAACGAATCCACCGTCACAACCTCTTGTGGCAGTGAGTTCTCACCGCTCTTACAGTAAATAATCCTAATCTGTGATGATGGTAAAAGTTTATTTGCTCTAGACATAAAGGATGCCCCCTTGTCGTTGTTACCGGCCTAGGTATAAAAAGATTATGCAAGAGATCTGTGTATTGTCCTTTCACATATTCGTACAGTACATAGTAAGTAAATCGTCCTCAAACCGCCTTTTTAACAAGCTGAGTAACTGCAGGTTTGATAACCTATTGCAATCCATCCGTTCCCTTAACCTTAAGCTTAAACACAAAAAACAGTGGTAAATATTTCCTACTCTAAGTAGGTTATAGTTATTAGTCGGAGTAAAACTGTAGAAGCCACAGGGCACGGTAAATGTTCAGCACGTGTTTCGGTAAATATTGACCACTACTCATTGCTATGTAATATGTATCTGAAACGCGCCAGCATTTGTGCTATGCTTGTATTTTTAAATGAATCTTTAATCAATTTTTTCCAGTATTTAGGTTCTGGACATTTACAGTGCTGCGTGGCTTCTACATTTTTTTCATACTTGAGCAGTGCCTCCCGGTCCTGTCCGTGCACCTACACGGTATGTAATTAATCTTTAACAGGTGAGCTAGGGACTGTTCTGTCTAATGTTGGGGTACCCCAAGGCTCAGTACTAGGTTCGCTATTACTCAATATATATATATTAATAATAAAGAGGAGAGGATTAATAGCACGGTTTCTGATTTTGCAGATATCATTAAGAAGTGTAGTGTACACCATGTTCTAAAATTATAAGCAGACTTGTAGTGAGTGTCTGGGCATCCACTTGGTAAGTGAGGTTCTTTGTGACCAAATGTAAAGTCTGGGTACTAATAATCTGCAGGCATCATATGTCCTAGGTGAATAAAAAACTGGGAGAGTCACTTGTTTAGGCCTGGTTCACACGGCGTATTGCCGGCGTAAGTGTGGGGATGGATTTCGCCCCGTAATTACGCTGGCAGCCGTGCAGCGGGGCGGGGCGGGTGGGCGGCAGCTCGCCGGCCCCATAGACTGTCATTATCTACGGCGCGTACCCGCCATAAATAATTCACATGTCACTTTCTCCCCCCCCGTGGCGTATTCGCTGAGCGGGGAGAAGAGACAGAATCCATAGATCTCTATGAGAACTGTGGATTACCGTAATGACTGAGACGGATTGGAGCCATACTGCAGCGCAAATATGGCGAGCAGTATGGCTCCAATCGACGCCCAAATAAGCCGTGTGAACATGGCCTTAAGAATGATTTGGGTGTACTTGGCCAGCAGGATATTGGCATGTATTAAAAGAGAAATGGACTAGCAGGACACTAACATAGCATTACCACCCTACAAAGCATTGGAGCGGACTCATTGGCAATACGAAGTTCAGTTTTGGGTACTGATTTGCAGAAAGGATATACTAGAGAAGATGCAAAGATGAGCAACTAAGCTGATGAGGAGTATTGTAGTTATGCGAAAATATTAAAAGAATTAAGCTTATTTAGTCTTAAAAAGAGACATCAAATGGGAGACTAATTTGTATCTTGTGTCTATAAATGGCCTACAAAAACTATAGTGAAAAGCTGTTTTGTGTAAAACAACCTAAAAAGACAAGGTGGTACTCCCTCTGTCTGGAGAATAAACGGCTACATCTTTGGAAGTGACAAGCCTCCTTTACCAGGAAAACTGTGAATCTATTGGGTAGACGACTCAGGGAATGGTCACAACAGAAATAGTTGAGAATTAAAAAAGGGCTCAGTCAAGTACCTATAACAAAATTATTTTAACACTTATGTAGTCGTACAGTTAAAACTACCCTTCCCTTCCCTTTCATCCACATCTTCTCCCCAACCTTGCTTCAACTTGATGGACATATGTCTTTTATTATCTGTATTAACGACAAAACTATGAATGTGTCTAAAACTATATATATGTAACCAATTGGTGCAGTCTGTGTAAATGTGTAATACTTAGGTTGTAGACTAAATTCTACTGGGCATACAGAGTACTACTTATCTATACCCATGGAATGCTTTACAGAAAACTAGTAGCTACACCCTAAGCTAATACTTAAAAAGGCTGATAGTACCCACCATTGTACAATACAGTCTGCGCTGGTTGTGAAAGGGTTGGTATCACTGGTGCAGTTTGTGGCTAAATGCTGGTGTTTATGCTGTCAGAACAACAATGTGTGCGTGGGAAGCGGAAGAAAATGTATCCTACATGAAACGGAAATGGCTTATTGTCAAAATTGTGCAGCAAGAAAAAAGGCGTAGAGGGAAAGGTGGATGATAGAATGAAGAAGAAGATAAAAATGGTAACAAAATACCAGGTAAATGGAAAGATTACCTACATCAACATGTATGAGAGGATATGAACTACATAATAACATTATAACTGTTCATTCTTTATGTGGCTTTAATGTAGAGGTCCCCAATCTGTGCTTGCTTGGGAGGCGCACAATGTATAAGGAAAAAACGAGAGCTGTTGGGCCACATCAAATTTTAGATCGAAAAGTCTCTGAAACAGATATAACAAATTGGTGATAAAGATATATGAAACAACCAGAAAATTTCAGTAGAAAATGTTGTGGTGAGTTTGTGGTATGTTCCACCAAGCTAAATGCAGCACCAGGTGCCCGTTATAGGATAGTAATCAAATGCCTGGTGCCAGTGATGTGATTCTTAGCAAGGTTTCAACTGCTATCTATCTATCTATCTATCTATCTATCTATCTGTCTAGCTAACAACCTTACTACTTTTTAATGATAATAATAATTGTAACAATAATTATCCATTTTTTATCTATCGATTTTTATATGTTTTCTTGGGCAACAGGTATGTACGGGCTGCTCCAGTATCCTGTTCTCTAGATGTATGAGCAGACACACTCCAAAAGTAGGCGCATTTTGTAATGCGCCCAAGATATGGGGGCGTTCTTGAGGCGTGTCGCACCACTACCATATGGATTCTACACATTTATGACTGGAAGACGGCAAAACTAGGCACATTACTGCTGGAACAGCCAGATTAAGTTCAAAGTGGTCTACCTGAGCCTGAGTTGTTGTAGTGTAACTTCAATGCGCCACATGTGTGACCCGCAGTAGAACAGGTTCATACATTCTGGCGCATTCTGCACTGCTTTAAAGCTATTTAGAACTGGCCTCTATGCGCCTAGATCATACATGTTGTAAAATGTCTTTAATGGTGTAGTTGTATATTATCTGTCTATCTTTCTGTCTGTCTAATCTGTCTGTCTAGCTACCATCCATCTATAATTATACATTCTTTTTTATCTATTGATATATTCACATAGTGACGATGTATTTCTATCTATCTATCTATCTATCTATCTATCTATCTGTCTGTGTCTGTCTTTTTAGCTAGCTACCTTCCATCCATATTTGTTTATGAAAAACATATTTCTAAATTCCTATTTTATCAATTGATTTTTATGTGCTATATGTACACAGTGACTATATGTTTACAAGTCTGGTTGCATATTTCTTTTTCTATCTATCTATCTATCTATCTATCTATCTATCTATCTATCTAGCTATCTTCCACCTATCTCAAATGAATCTGTATCTCTCTTTCCCTTTTTTTGCCTAGCTCCTGTCCTTGCTCTCCCTCCTTCCCTTTCGCCCACGCATTCTCTCCCACGCTCTCTCTTTCTCTATTCACCCCTCCTTATAATGAATTCCTTATTTTAGCTTTTCTATTTATAACCCACTGCTAGCAACGCATAACTGCAAGTAGCAATGCCAGTTTCCCCTTTCAAATACTGCTACACCCAAAAATTTATACTCACCACAAATATCTGCACTAGAAGTCTTTCACAGATTGAATGCAAAGACAATGCTGGACTGAGGCATACAGGCACAGTGTTAGCCTAGCAGAGTTAATATCTCAGAGTGGTGAAGACAATATTCATAGAGATTCCGAATATACCTATTCCCAGTGCAGCTAACATGCATAGTACAGCACAGAACATTACCTGTTACACTACACAGGATTCAGCAAGCGCAAGCCTTGCATAATAAAATATTGTGCTTTCCTATAATTAACAATAAGTTTCTTCTGCACTTCAGTGTTGTTTTTCCTCCCAATGTCAATATATACATTAACTTCTTATCAGAAATTTTGTAAAAAAACGACTTATTCTGCCACGTTGTACTGAGATGAATTTACTCTAAATATCACTGTTACAATAATGTTATAGGCACAAAATAGACCAGGGTCAGTTTCAAGGCTGTTCAAGTCTATACATGGAACAAATCCATTAAAAGGGTTGTCTAAACAGCATTCCCATGCTGGTAAAAATGATCCAATAAAGAGTTTTCACATTTACTTACAGAGGATGGCGCCATCTGGCGGTAGATGGTGCAGTGTGCGTGTCCAACTAATGAGATGAATGCGGGTGGACACGCATGCTCAGTCACTCTCCCCATAGATAGTCCTCTGCATAGTGATTCTCTGTTCATTGCAGAATAGATCAAAGATTTCCTCAAGGCCTCTGCAGTCTCTAGACCAAAGCCATTACAGCAAGGTTGCCAATCACCCATAAATTCTTGGATAGTCCAAAAAGTTTTGGGACTATTTTACAGTTTCTGTTGAACAAAAAGGATGTTTTTTAGATTTTTTTAAGCTATAGAAGCTTGTGCAGGTATAGTGACTGTAATTATCATCATTTTATAGTTTACATATAATGCAGCTGATGTATTCATTTTAGTATGCCCAGTTAAAAACATATATGGCTAATAACCTGTAAGAATAATTTTCATTTTCCAAGTTCTCGGTTAAAAATGTTGGCTGTGTGTGATTTTTGAATAAGTTGTCTAAAGTTGGCAGTCCTGCTGTGCAGTTGCATGGTTACGTAACTGGGAAATCTTCTTCTGAAGGAAGAACAGATTTAATTGTCAGCTGCCAGAGGGGGAAGGACACTGATTTATCCCACAGCCAGGGTCGAACTGGCCCACCATAGTATTAGAGGATCCTATGGTGGGTCCAAGCACTGACACAATAATGTATTGCTAATATACAGTAGTACAGCTCTAAAACTCTATCAGAAGACAACCTTATTTGAAGCTGACTTTGGAACAAATTACCAAATAGCCTATTTAACCCTGTATGTGCAATGATTACTTAAACATGGCCATGCTCACGTCCTGTATACATAGAGGATGGGGGCATGCTCACGTCCCTTATACATAGAGGATGGATCCTCAGGGTAATTTTCTCTGGTAGGCCCAAGGAACATCAGTACGACACTGCTCAAAGCCCACCCACAGTAGCAGCAGTTAGCAGCAGCATCAATAGGGAAACATGGACGTACAAAGGATAAAAAAGTATTTTATGCTAGAAACACTGAGAGTGAATACCAATCTTTCAGGAGTTTTATGGAATATCCCTTTTAAGCCAAATTAACATGATCTTGTTCAGGCACCACCTAAAGTGATATCCAGATATAAAGTAGGCACATAGCCTTGTTAACTGTACAGAGGGAGTAGGATGTAGTATTACATTGAAAGGCATCAAAAATAAGATAGATGTCGCCTATTCTTCTCCTTGTTCATTTTGGATGGCTTCTAGGTGCAAGAGTTTCTCACATTACACTGATGTATTGCAAGGTGTATGGCTATCTTTACTGGTATTACACACACATAACCAGTTCCATAACATCAAAAAAGTACCCAGACTAACTAATACTGACTATCTAAAAGATAACACTAAGATGGCGGGAATTAGCGCATATTCCATAAAGAAAACTAAAAAGGTACATCTGCTTCTACAAATACACGAACACATACTGTACACGCACAAACACATATACATGTTTATGTGCATACATGCGTATAAATAGTGTTGTATAGGATATACATCTATACATTCACAGGTAAGTTTTGAACACATGAAGAAAGAGAGGTGCAAAAGGTCATGGCAAGTGATGACACCAGCTGAAATCTGTCAGTAATTAGAAAGCAATCATGCCATTTAGTGAAAAATAATATCAGCTGGTTAAACTGATGACCTATAAAAAGATGTCTCATTACCAAGGTGCCACACAAGAAACATCTCATGATGGGCATTTTTATTACTTTCTACAAATGGAAAAGTTTACATACACCAGGATTACTATGCCTTTAAGCAATTTAGGACAGCCCATATGATTATGTCATGTCTTTGGAAGCTTCTGGTTTATTGGCAACATCTGAGTTAATTACAGACACACCTGTGGATGTGTTTTAAAGCACACCAGAAACACACTCCTTCTGTGTATAACATCATGGGAAAGTGTAAAGAAATCAGCCAAGATATCAGGAAGAGAATTGTGGATTTGCATAAGTCTGTATCACCATTGGGTGCAATTTCCAGTTCCCTGAAGGTGCCTCGTTCATCTGTACAAACAATTATACACAAGTACAAACAAGATGGGAATGTCCTGCCATCATACCGCTCAGGAAGGAGACAGCTTCTGTGTCTCAGAGATGAATGTGCTTTGGTCCGACATGTGCATATCAACCCAAGAACAAAAGCAAAAGATCTTGCGAAGATGCTGGTGGAAGCTGGTAAGATTGTGTCATTATCCACAGTGAAACGAGTACTGTATCAACATGGGCTGAAAGACCACTCTGCCAGGAAGAAGCCATTACTCCAAAAGAAACATGTAAAATCCAGATTAATGTTTACAAATGGAACAAAGACCTACATTTTTGGAGATGTCCTGTGGTCTGACAAAACTAAAATTGAACTGTTTGGCCGTAATGACCATCGTTACGTTTTTAGGAAAAAGAGAGAAGCTTGGAAGCATGAGTACACCATCCCAACTGTGAAACAAGGGGTTGGCAGCATCATGTTGTGGATTTGTTTTGCTGCAGGAGGGACTGGTGCACTTCACAAAATAGATGGCAGCATGAGGAATGAAGAAAATGTGGCAATACTGAAGCAACATCTCAAGACATCAGCCAGGAAGTTAAAGCTTGGGTGGAAATGGGTCTTCCAAATGGACAATGACCTGAAGCATACTGCCAAACTGGTTACAAAGTGGCTTAAGGATAATCAAGTCAATGTTTTGGAGTGGCCATCACAAATCCCTGATCTCAATCCTATTGAAAATATATGGGAAAAGCCGAAAAGGCAGGTGTGAGCAAGGCGACCTGAAAACATGACTCCGTACACCATTGTGATAAACTTGTGGAAGGATATCCAAAATGTTTGACCCAAGTCATACAGTTTAAGGGCAATGCTACCAAATACTAATGAAATGTATGTAAACTTTTGACTTTGCAGAAAGTATTAAAAAAATGCCTTAAAAATTCTTCTTCATCCTCATTCTTTCTGGCATTTGGCATATATAAAATAATTTTTTGGTAATCTAATGACCTAAAAAACAGGTAAAGGTTTATTTGATTTTCATGGGTCAGATAGTGAGGAAAAAAACATGCTATGTCTTTTTATATAGTGGATGTAAACTTATGGTTTCAACACTATATACATCTATGTCCTTCATGGACATAAATCGATCAATAACCATTTACCATATATATTATATATATATTTATTTATATATATTATAATATATACAGAGCTACCGGTGTTTCCCAGATAGTAGGACCACCCCCGATAGAAAGGAGTATCTAGCGGTGTCTTGGGGAGGTTCGCCTAATGTAAGACGTTACCCCGAAAGGTAGTAAAGAAGTTAGCAACGGGCTGTGGACGTTCACTGCCTGTGCTGGTAGGAGCGCCGCTGGGAGTCGGAAGCAGCGTGGTGGCGGCGCGGCGCGGGAAGACGGAAGCAGCGAGGAGGCCAGCGCGGCGCGGGAAGACGGAGCAGAGAGGAGGCCAGCCCGGCGCGAGGGGAGACGGGGAGGACGTAGGCAGCGGGGAGCCAGGTAAGTGTTTTTTTATGCCTACAGCTGGCCATAGACTGTATTACAGATGGCCCTTTTTACCTGCCTTAACAGCTGGACTATTACCTGTCTTACAGGATGGCCCTATACCTGCCTACTGGCTGGGCCTCTTTACCTGCCTACAGCTGGCACTATAACTGCCTAACAGCTGACACTATACCTGTTCTTCAGGTGGACCCTATACCTGCCTACAAGCTGGCCCTTTACTGCCCTATATAAGACATACCCACAGAAAGTAAGACATTCGGGGACTTTTGGGGGTTTAAAAAGAATGGTAAGATGCTGTTCTAAACTATCGGGAAACTCAGAGGTATGTAACTTTCATGACGGCTAGGTATTATATACTTACATAGGTATATACAACATCTAAAATTATAATTTTTTTTTTTTTCTAAAAACTATCTATACATATGTATAAACACATCTATATATAACTACATGTTGTGTGACATTATTTATACACTTATGGATATAAATATCTGTATACTGTATAACGCTATCTATGCATACATATGTATACACACATCTATGTTCTTTATGGAACATTACTCTATAAACCACTTAACTTTATTAACCACCATTATTTATATTGTACAACACTATCTATATGCATGTATGATTTTAGAATCTATACAACACTGCTGTAAACAATGGACTAATTCCACCCTCATACCTTTATATAACTCTATTTAAAAACTACCAATCTTTATTTGCTCTGTATATAAACCTAAAATACAATGTACTTATTTTTAATCGCCTCTATACATTTGTCCTGTGAGTTAAAAATAGCAACAGGGCTAAATTTAGAGCTTTTACTGATTATTAAAACTCCTCCGTCTCACCCCTGCATCCCTCCCTCCCACTCCCTCACTCATCCTGCCTCCCTTCTGTTCCATTCTGTTTCTCCATGTGCCAGTGGCAAAGTCGCATAGCTTCTTGCAGCAAGTAATCATTTTATCCTTCTGTGCCATGCTGTTTTCCAGCTTCTCTTTATATTTTACACGTTTATCCCTGTGTTTTTTGTTTTTTTTTTGTTTTTTTTCTTTATTATTAAATCTATTGGGACAAAGTTATATTTCGTCTCCATTTTTGTGTTGCCATCATTCCCTTCTGTTGTATTGAATCCTTTCCATCTGTAGAAGGATTTAATACAGCAATCTCTGTACACGGTGCTTATAAGAGCTATTGCCTCACACTCCCTTCTCCATGGTCCTGATCCATCCCTGTACTTGTGTGCATTCACTATCAATGAGACACAACAGCTGGTTAAGATGCATAGTACAACATGTTCCATTATGCTGGGAATGTCCAGCACTGTGTAATATGTTTATGTATAGCCTTGCTACAGTATAGGATTTCATCTCCATCCTTTCTATTACCACTACGTTTACTTGTCATTACTATCTATTGTTTCGCTATTTTAGAGGAAAAACCTGAGGGTGCGTTATCTATGCAATTTAAATGGAAACTTTATCTCTGTACTTCATGTATTTACCTGTAGTTATATATGGGCACGTACTAACTTGTGGATAAACTACAAGGGAATTATTTGGGTTAACCCTTACTTGTTAAAAGGTGTCAAGTAGATGTGGGGGACACAAAGCAGCCGTAATGGCACTATTCAAAAGGCTTTTGAGTATAGAGCGTTTTTATGTTAGTTTGCTCCTCAGTGACTTGTGATATTTGTAAGGATAGTATTTCCATCTTTATACTATATGAGATGAAATAAGACACAAAATTGTCATCTATCCGAGCACTGAATCCGAAACAGTGATGAGAAAAAGGAAATTGCTTGATAGATGTATGATTAAAGGGGGACTATATTGTGTTCCTATTTATTGATATTAGTTGTATGTCTAGAAGTATAGAACTCCGGGCATTCTTAGGGGGCCTTCCTGTTATGAAAGCAATTTATCGGTCTAACTTTGTAAAGATGGGATACAGGATTGACAACCAGTTGAATACCGATGCGGATCTGTCGCACCAGGTTAACCTTAGTTTATTGCTTACCGAGTGATATCCATTAACAGAAAATGAATCCAGATATTTGCCTCTAGATTCCTTTGCATGCTTTCTCATTACGAGCTCTCATTGTCTCGCTGTTTATCAGACTTCTTGTCCTTTTTTATCACCATTTTTGAATTAGCACCATCTTTTGTTGCTATTTCTCATTCTTTCCTAGTCTTTATCTGTGTCTCTACAGCCCACCCTCTTCCTCAACTTATTCTCAAACATTGACGGTGAGTCACTGCCTGCCAGTCTGAGTCACCTATGGTATTTTTAGCAACAGATTTAGGCAGCATTGTAGTCCACTGCTGGGGACAAGGGGACAGAGGGACAGAAAGAAGAGAGGGGGTGAATAAAGGAGGGTGAGGAGGATGCATACAAATTACAGCAATTCCATATTCATTTACTAGTAGATTGTATACACCTCAAAAATCCACTTAATGGAAGGGGGTATTGGAGCAATGGCGATATTTATTACAGATGTACATCTAATCTATCTATCTATCTATCTATCTATCTATCTATCTACACACTCTATAGACACTAATAAAAGCAGTAGAGTAGAATTGAACAGTGTCTAGAGGCTGGAATTGTACGTTCTGTTTCAAAAGCCCAGTCCAAATTCAACCCCTTTCTCACATCATATCTGGCAGATATTTTAACACCAAAATGCATTTACAACTCATTATTCTACAGGTATTTCTAACATGATCATGAAAACAATGTGAATTTTATAGGGAGATTGTTTCTTTAATAAAGCTGTCCTAATTAAAGTGGAATTCCCATTCTCAAGTGATGGTGTAGTAAGGTTAGATTATAGGCACCTGCATATCTTGATCAATGCCCCCAGGCCACTCCTGGACTAAGTCACCACAGGGTATGTCATTGGCCATTTACTTTTTTTCTTAGTGATAGCTGTTTTGCTGTTGTTTCTCTTTAACAGCGGGTGGCCCGAGTGTCGCTATGCAAGGAATGTCTAAAGCGGAGCCCCTTTTTCTCGCAATATGCATTTACTTGTATAACACATGGGAATATGAGTTTTACCACCATAGTTATTAGATTATATCCACCAGGTTAGCATAACAACAATACAATATCAGTTGCACTCTAGAAAAACACTAAAAAACCAATCAATAAGGATATAAGAAATTTTCTGGAAACTGCATTTCTAGCTAATATGGTAAAAATATTGAAAAAAATTGAGGGTTCTTTAGTGTTACATTTTTGGACATAACTCTGTAAATGCCCCACCTACCGCGGGCCCTAGGTGGACCCCAATTTTAGGTGGGATTCTACGCTACGTTGCTACATCTCTAGGTGTCTGTTTAGGACCTCCACACTTCCAGGATTAGGAAGGTTCCTGCTATTTTATAACCTGATTATGGTTAAAAAAAATACTTTGTTTCAGGTGGGTGGAGTGCAATAAATCCAAGTACCGTTTAATTTTTTCATATATTTCATATTAGCAGAAAATGCTGTTTCCAAAAAATTCTGATGTTTTTTTAATGTTTCATAGAGTGCTACTTTGGTATTGTATTGTGTTTGCATAGCTTTTGCTGCCACAACACAGTGTGCAACCTATTGTTTCTATTCTCTTCAAAACGGAATGTGCTAACCAGAATTTTGTTTTTTGACTGTTTGTATTCCAGGGAAGTGGTAGTGCCCGCTTGGATTATGACTCCGGCCCAATGCACAGGTTTTTTTAATTCAGATCAGGTATATAGCAGGTAACTTCTTACACTGAAAAAAGTGTGCTGAGGTCTTGAACAGACACCTAGAGGATGATAGCACATAAGCTTAGGCCGTCCCACCTGGAATTGGGGGTCACTGGGGGTGAGGCATAACTATAAAGATGGCATGCAAGATAGTAAGATAGAGATGCTGGGAATTAGGAAATAAAAAAAACAGCGGGGTTTGGAGTTGGAGCGGTGGGGGGTGAGTAGCATAGTTAAAAGAAACGGGAGAAAGGAATAAAAACTGAAAAAAATCTCTAAATTGCATTGCTGACCAAATGCAGGAGGTCTGGAACCAACAAAATAAATGAATAGAATTACATAATAGTTTGAAGAAAAATATGGGGAAGTAGTGGGGATAAACTGAGGGAAATGGCTGGACGAGAAGCTACGACTGGCGGTTAAACTTATAGGGGTTTACAGTCTATTTAGAAGGGAATCGTAAGAACCGGAGTGGGGGGAAGTTGTGTCGCTATCGTATAAATTCCATGTCTGAAAAGCCAACACTGCGGGAATGATAATTGTTACAGGGTAATGAATGTGGAATCATCTATGGGTAAAAATTATTTTACATGGGGGTAAACAATAACCAATACTAAATAACCTATAGGGGCCCCCAAATATAACAGAAAACCCATTAGGAAGATGTACTCCTCAGCAAATAGGATTGAGGCAAAGCTTAATCAGATGAGGTTGTTATTTTTGGGGCGACTTTAATACCCAGACATCCAAATGGGAATCTGAAACTGTAGCTTTCATAAGGAAACAGGTTTTTTGTCAAGATAAACTAAATTGATAATACCTTTGCCAAATAATGGTCGCAAGGAACGCCTTGAGGAATGGGGCCATTCTTGACTTAATTATTTCTCTAATAGACTGACAGAAGTAACAATGGTTCAGTTTAAGGGGTGCATCTAGGAAAATAGTGGATCCATAACATAATAAATTTCCATTTATCCTTTAATAGATTTTTTTGGCAAAGAGCCATACAACAACACTGCAATTTTAGGGAAGGACCTCATTTTTATTTGCTTTAGGGTGGCCCTCTAAACAATATTGGAACTGGGACAATGTGTTTAAATTTAATGGCAGGACAAATAATAAATGGGATATTTTTAAAAAACATTCTAGGCTTACCACCTGTGAGAGGTTACATCAACCTTATGGTAATTAAAAATATTAGAAAAACAGGAAAAAACCAATGTGGATCAACGGGATTGTAAAACAAGAGGCAATAAAAATAACAAAAAAGAAGTGGTTTCATCTAACTAAAAACAGGGAGGGCAGTGAAGAGGCGCTAAAGAAGGCTATAGGGAAAAAAAAGAAAATAAAGTGTGTAATTGTAAAGATAAAAGGAAGAAAGCATCGGATGGACAGAAATGGACGTATTGCTGTCGAAATGTTAAACTAAACTCCAAAAACTTTTTTTAACTAAATAGTAAAAAAGGATTTGTAAACAGAAAGGAAAATGGTGCCCTTTGACAAAATTTGTCTGAGGTAGAGGGGCAGTAGTGGGCGGATCGAGAAAAAAGCAAACCTAATTAAATACTTTTTTCTACACTATACATTTTACCGAGGTGTATGGATACTTCCTGTTGAACAGATGGATGAGGTAAACTCCAACTTAAAAAGTTTCATGTATAACCCAGGAAGGAAAGGCAGCACTTCTTTAGAAGATAAAATAGACAAATCCCAGGTCACTGATGGCATACACCCACGTGTCCTACGGGAGTTTAAGTGATGTCATAAGATTAGGCCCCTATTTCTTATATTTTTATGGGACTGTCTAATAATTTGGGTATTGTCCCAAAGGATTGGCGCATAGCAAATGGTGGTGCCATATCAAAAAAAGGGGTCAAAAAGTGGATTACCAGGAAAAAACCATAGGCCGGTAAGCTTAACCTCTGTTGTGCGGTAAAATGTATGAAGGATTTTCTCAGCGGCTGCTATTTCCTGGAGGTATTTAAACTGAAAATAAAATTTGTATAACGCATGTTTCCAGCATGGTATATGAAGGATCGGTTTTTCCAGTCAAAAACTAATCTCATCAGCTTCTATGATGGGAAGTCAGTGCTAGAAACTGTATCGGGGTGAGCTTTGGATGTATATATCTAGGATTTTTTCTAAAGCAATATTTGATTATGGTCCACTACAGGTTAGTAAGTAAAAAATGTGAATGCTTGGGTTGGGGGAAAAAAATGTGTGCAAGGTGGGCAAGCAACTGGCTCTCTGGAATATAAAAACAAAGGGTGGTAATTATAACGGTGGCATTCTCAGGGGGACTGGATCCTGTTACTAGGTGGGGGTAACCACCAGGGCTCAGTAATTGGGGCCTATTCTTCTTTAACATTTTCATTAATGATTCTTACACATGGATTGCACAGTAGATTCGATCCTTTTCAGGACTATACTAAGCTCTGTAAAAGTAATCAACACAAATAGGGGATTATGTGTTATTACAATGGGATATGGATAAGGTTGGAGAGGGCCGAGGCAGAGAACTTATGGCAGATGAGGTTTAATACAAGACAAATTGGCAAGGTTATGCACATGGGGAGGAAAAATCCCGCTTACTGATTACATGTTAAATGGAAAAAGGACTGGGTTTAATATACAAAGTGTCATGGAAGAAGGACATTGGGAAATTACCTGGTGGAACAGGAAAACTTAATTGTAGCAGTCTCAGTGTAGGCAGCTAGCGTGCTCAAAGGCTAATTGGATCATGCGGGTGCATTAAAAGGGGGACATGTTTTGCACATGATGGAAACCATTATTTACTCCCATGATACAAAGTCACTTGGTTTGGACACCACATGGGAATATTGTGTACAGGTTTTTGGGCACCAGTTGCACAGGGAAAAGACATTGTAGGAGCTTGAACAGGGTACAAGAGCGGGTACAATAAAAAATTAATAACAAGGGCTGGGCTGGGACTGCATTAATACACCAGAAAGATTAGCTAGGATTAGGGTTATTTAGTGTAAAAGACGGTTCGGGGGGGAATAATATTTATGTGTTTAAAACATCATAAGGTTCAATATAGAGAATTCTCTTCCATGATTTATTATTCCAGGGCGTGTATCTAGATACAGGGGGCATCCACTACGTCTTGAGGAACCGAAAGTTTTACATAAACATAGGAAAGGGGATTTTTTACTGTTAAGAAGGCAGTGAGAACTCGTGGGGAATTCTCTGGCACAGAGGAACTTGTTCATGGTGAATCATAACAGAGTTCAAAAAGGGTTTGGATGCTTTCTGGAGCGTAATATTTAATATCTACGTTTTAGTGTCATAGGATTCGGTGGTGGGGTCATTGATCCAGGGATTTTTCGATTGCACAGATGGAGTTGGGAAGGATTACTTTCCCTAAAATGAGGACAATTGGGTTTCTACTAATTGGCGGTTTTTTTTTGCCTTTCCTCTGGTTCATACAACTTAGCATAACAGGGCTGAAAACTGGATGGACGTTCTTGTCGTTTTTCGGCCATACAAACTATGAAACTATTAAACTTTTTGCTGTGGTAGAGTGGGCATTTAAGAGTTTTGATAAAAAAAATGTACCTTTTAGTACCTCTCCAAATTCTTTCATATTTTTTCTATTAGCAAGAAATGCTGTTCCAAAATTTCTTTTATATCCTCTTTGACTGTTTTTTAGTGTTTACTAGAGTGGGCTAATGGATATTGTATTGTGTTTGCTTAGGTCTCTTTGTTGCCACAAACAGTGTTGCTCCTATACGTTTATTCTACAAATACGGATGTGCTAATCCCGATTTTGTAATTTATTCCACTAGGTTTGTATGTTAAAAATGTCTTGAATTGCCAGGGGGTCACAGCACTGGGATCCCCACTGATCACTTAAACAAGAGGGAGGGAGGCAGAGTTCCTTGTCCTTCCTCAATGCCGCAATTTGCTGAGTGTTATCCTTTAGACTTAAAAACACTTTTCCCAATGTCTTCTCCGTTTCATAAAAATTCTTCCCAGGTACAAGCGCAGTGACCGAGAAGGCCCCATTTTATTGATTGGAGGGGTCCAGAAATCAGACATTTTGCACATATCCTGCAGATAGATGATAAATATCTATAATGGTAAAACTTATTTAAGGGCAGCTGGTCTGGTGAAACACATTTTATAGAAAAGGGAGCAGTCATTTTAAACTAAGGCAGGGTAAAAGGGGTGTTTATCGGCTATTGTAGAAAGCAGCAATCTTTTTTTCAGATTGCATAGATTTTTCAATGCATGTTTATAATTTCAATAATAGCGCTATGTAGGCGCTCCGTTTTAGGCACATAGACAGATAGATAGTAAATGTACAAGATATTGTTTAGCTACGTTCATTCATATAAAACACACTAATTAATCCCTTATTTAATTCACATCATTAAATGCAAAAAAACACTAATTATAAGCTAATAAGATGCATGAACAGTGAAACAATACACACTCATTAAAATACGCTTACATTCATTATGTTTCTTTTGTAGCAGTTGGTATTATAGTCTTTAAATCGTTCATTGCTATATGTTACCAACTTCATACATCTGTACATTTATCCACCAACAATTTATTACAAGATAAATACAACTCCATGCCTATGGGGGGGGGTGGGGGGGGACCATTTATTCATGCATTAGTAAACAATTGCTATTTTACAATGATACTCCACTTCCCTGTGGATTACTTGGCCTTGTTATAGCCATCCTTAGACCATCCTTATGGGGAACATGAAACATTTAAATGATTCTTAAAAACTCTTACCCTTAAACTTCCATTTGTGATTGTAATTTTTTATCTTTTGTCTTTTTTTTTCTCTTTTTATTACTCTATGGATTTAAGTTCCACATTTTTATAAAAGGCCATTAAAGAAGTTTCCTCGCCATAATGACTAGATTTTAACATGAAGGGAAAGGTAAATGAAGACTATTACCAAATACAAATAAACAGATTTATAAGTGGCTTACCCATGCAGCTGTCACATTCTTTCACATATTCCAGGTGTCTATGTTGCCTTGCTCGGTTGAACGTTTTGTCTGCCAACAGCTCATTGTAATGATGTGTGTGGGTAATGAAGGAGAAGAAGTTCTGAAACACGTAGCGGGGATCCATGATTATGTCTTACTCTTTTTATATGGATTAATAAATGTTGTTTCATATATATTATCTCGCTGGATAACCTACACAAATTATTACTAAGTACATTGCTGTTTTGATTTGGCTTTTTTTTCAGGGCGTAAAAAGAAAAATTTTTTACTCTGCTTGCAGTATACACAAGTTTCTCTTGTTTTACCAAATACCTTGCTCCTTGGCTCTTTCTCTTATTTGATTGCTCCAAAAGCTTAGCATGTCCGACTTGATGGAGTTCCGCACCCCTGTTTGATATTATCTCCAGCACAGGAGGTTTTTTTATTTTGGAGTTAATGTTTATATTTAAATCCCTATAGAGCTATGTTAACCTTTGGGCCTCTACCAGGTTTATAAACCTTCTTAGCAGTTTTATTTACTGTAAAACGAGAATAGAGGTAAACTGATATGGACTTCATGCTGTAGAAGACACCACAACCCTAACCAGAAATTCTGAGTCTGAAGTTGGCTTTGGATCTGTGAAACAGCATGGTGAGAAAATTCTTTAACTTTGAGGGTCAAGAGGATTAGATATTTACAGGGTGCACAGACTTGGGAGCCATAACCACTAAGGATTGAGATTAGGTTATACGTAAAGCTTACATTTTGGAATAAGGAAATGAATATTGAAATATCCTAATGTAGTGGGAGAAGTATGTACATGATTATATTTCATTGTCAAAGGGTGTCTCAACCATTTTTGAATACGGCCATATTCTTTTTCTGAAGTGGCCTGAGTATATATTCTGTTTTTCTGTGAGATTCACAGGGGGGGGTGATGTTAGTATTTTATAATTTATCCACTCACTCTGGATAAAATCTGAACTGAATAATGTACATTCAACCTTGCTCAGTATTTTAGATGCCATCCTCAAATAGGCTACTCTGATACATATAAAAACTATAATGGAAAAGGAGAAGGGGGGACCTGCCTGAAAATTATTGGCAGAAATTCCAAGTTTCAGCCTCAGAATCTTATCTTTATAATCTACTGTGGACTATCATAGTGCAAATCCTTGTCCTAATTAACATAGATGGACAAGTGCAATGCCAGGCTTCATCAGTTCTATAGACTTTAGGTGGAGCAGCAGCATGCATGTTAAACCACTGCTCTGTTGAAGTACCTCCTGATTACTAAGTCACCATGTAGAAAAATCGGTCCTCAGAACCCCTATTCTAGTGGTAGTGATTTAGTCCCAATTGGTGAGACATTTATTCTGTCCTCTGTATGGCTGGTTTTAGATGGAGTTTTTTTTACCTATATTTTGCAGCAGTATTTCTAAGCTAAAACCCAGGGAGTAGAAAAAAAAGTTTTAGGCTCCTTTTTACTTCTGCCCCTTTGGACCTTTCCTGTTTTGGGGCTTATAAATACTGCTGAAAAATGTGCATCAAGTATACTGTGTAAACCCAATTTATAGGTGATGAATGTCCATTGTGGTCTTAAAATCCAATTAGACTTCTAATATTATATTTTAAGGTCATTTTACATCTCTCTCTCCATTTTGTTTCTTCACTATCAAGGCAGATTTTTACGTTTTTATATGTTTTCTATTATTATTTTTAACTGTTGTTACTAATAGAAAAATCTTTATGCTTTTTTTGTGGTTTTCATATTTGTTTTTAATAATCCTTGCAAGTATATATGCAATTAAAAAAATTAATATGCCTTCACTTAATAATGCGGGCTTGACTTTAAGGACTCCAAAATCTGAAGGTTCAAAGTTCTATATCATATCCTAGAGATACTGTAACATTCAATTATTTGAATACCACTTTAACATTATTACAGTTACCAATAATGCTCCATAGTTCTAAACATCTAAACCCTTCTTTGGGAACCAGCTATAACGTCTCACTTAAGCTGAACCTAGGCCGCACCCAGAGATACCACATATACAAGAGAAAAAAAATATATAAAGCATGTTAGGGAATGTCCCCACTGCACGGGTTTTCGGCCGGTTTTTCAGCCGGTTTGCGGTTTTTCAGACCACCTGAAAAACCGGCCGAAAATTAGCACAATTGTGCTCAATGGAAAACCCGTGCAGCAGTCCCCACTGCATGGGTTTTCCACCCGGCGGTTTTGTCGCCGGCGGACCGGCGACAAAACATTGAACATGCACAATCTTCCGTCCGGTTTCCGGACGGAACATGTGCATCTCAATGGGAGGGGAGAGGACTGTTCTCCGCTCATCGCGGAGAAAAGCCGTCCCCCCGCGGCCGTGGGGACGGCCGCAAAACCGGACAAATACCGGCCGGCAAACCGGCCGGTATTTGTCCACTGCCGTGTAAACGGCCCCTTAAAAGCCAAGCTGTCCAGACCCATTTTCACAGTGGATATGGAATACAGTTGGGCTCATAATTATCTTATGTGTGTGATCAGGTTAAACTTTTTCCCTCCTGGGTGCTCACCCCCATAACTCCTCTCTTTTGGCCTGGCTCTTTGAACTTACTCGATTGCGTCCTTCTTATATAATGTTTATCTCTTCATATTTTGACTTTTATTTCTTAATGTTTTCTTGTCTTAAAGGGGTTTTGTCACTAAAATAATTAGCTTTTAACATGTAAGGAAAGGTAAATGAAGACTATTACCAAATAAATTGTTGTTTTGATTTTGCTTTGGTCAGGAGATAAAGAAGATTTTATGTGCTCTTAGAGTATACACATTTCTCTTGGTTACTGACTACCTTTCCACACCTCTCTTTCATTTGTTTCTTATATGATTAATTAAAACTGCCATCAGTCAGTAATTTGACCATGGTGAGTCACTCCCTGCAGAGTCTTATCTCTAGCAACTGAGTTTGTTTACTTAACTAAATGTCAAGCTTTCACCCTGTAGAGCTCTGTATTCTTGTGTACTATATTTTATAAACCTTCAGCAGTCATGTCACTGTAACAGGAATAGCTAGGAACAGCAGAGCGAATATGTCAATCATTGCTATAGAACTATCGACAGCCTGACCAGGAAGTGTGAGTCTGAACATGGCTATGGCTCTGTGAAACTGCATGGTGAGAAAATCATGCAAACATTTACCTGCATCTCTAAATAATAGTCATACAGTTCCAAAAAATTAAAGGGGCAAATACCTCACCATAGATATCACAATCATACTGCTACCACACAAATCCCACTATACCAAGACCAACATTTCCAATAATGCTACTACAGAAGGACCTACCACATAGTGGTAGATAATAACTCTGCAAAGGGGCTCTGCAGATGTATAAGTACAGTTACATCAGATTACTCACAGGTATTGTTGAGGGATTCCTAAAAAGATTGAGATCGAGTTGATTCTCGATTTCTGAGAAGATCGATTCGACGGTCGAGTTGATCTCGAGCCGATCTTTGATCCCCATTAATGTCAATGGCAGAAGATGTTCAGGTTAATTTTATACCTATACAGGTGAGGAGAAGCTGTAATTACCATCCATAACAGTAAACTGGATACGTGGAACAACTTAATTCCTTTACTTTCAATGGCTAACTGAAAAAATGAAGACAGTGTAGCTATAGGAGGTGCAGCGGTAGCAGCTGCTACGAGGCCCCTTTGACACATAAGAAGACACCGGTATTGGAAATGACACAGAGTAACTGGCAGGAGCCCCATTTCAAGTTATGCCTCTACAGGCTGGACTAGATTAGACGGTAGTACCATTGGTGGCAGTGAGAAAATGCCAGTGGGGAACAGTGATGTTCCGGTTAAACAAGATTAGATGGCAGTACCATTGGTGGCACCGAGAACATGCCAACGAGGCACATGGAGGTTCCAGTTCACCAACATTAGGAGGCAGTACCATTGGTGGCAGCGAAACATGGCAATGGGGAACAGCGAGGTTCCGGTTCAACTACATTAGGCGGCAGTACCATTGGTGGCAGCGAGAACATGGCAGTGGGGAACGTGGTGGTTCCGATTCGACAAGATTAGGCGGCAGTACCATTGGTGGCAGCGAGAACATGGCAATAGGGAACAGCAAGGTTCCAGTTCAACTACATTAGGCGGCAGTATCATTGGTGGCAGCAAAAACATGGCAGTGGGGAATAGCGAGGTTCCGGTTCGACAAGATTAGGTGGCAGTACCATTGGTGGCAGCGAGAACATGGCAAAAGGGAACAGTGAGGTTCCGGTTCGACTACATTAGACAGCAGTACCATTGGTGGCAGTGAGAACATGGCAATGGAGAACAGTGAGGTTCCGGTTCGACTACATTAGGCCGCAGTACAAATTGGTGGCAGCGAGAACATGCCAATGGGGAACAGCGAGGTTCCGGTTCAACTACATTAGGCGGCAGTACCATTAGTGGCAGCGAGAACATGACAGTGGGGAACATGGAAGTTCCAATTTGACTAGATTAGAAACCCGTACAGTTAGGGCCCGCCTTCTGTGTACCCCGGTGTGGGGAATAAAAACACTTTTACCCCCCCACCAAAAAACTAAAAGCCTGAATTTTGGGATTTCCTTCCCGTTCCTTAAAAAATGTTTTCCTTTTCCGCCTCGGGAAAACAGATGGGGTTTTCACCACATCCCTAGCCCGGGGATGCCCCCAATAAACCGAAAGCCAACCCGGAATTTCTTTGGGCCCGAAAACGTCCATGCCCAGCCCCCCAACTTTTTCAGAAAAGATCTCCAGCACTTGGGTGCAAACTGTGTCCAAACCAAAATTTCCAAAATTTTACTACAGGGCACATAGACTAGTAAAGCACAGTCAAGGGCTTTTCTTTTCACTGACTGCCACCGGGTGAGTTTTGGGGGATACATTTTCTCGGTAAAGGGGTTTTGACTGCACTCTTGCACACTGCTGGATGGTTCAAGTCCAGATCCCCAACCCGACAGGTGGAATTTACGGTAGAGATGGGGGAATTGAAACTTAACGAAGGAAATTCGTTTAAAATTTCAGAAAAACCCTTTGTTTCCCGAAAGAAGTCGAAGTTTGGGGGAAATTCGGATGACCGAAGTGTGGGTTTTCATTGAAAAAGGCTGGGGGAGCCATGGGGTTACTGGGGGGAAAAAAAACTATGGGAAAGAAAAGGGCCTAGCCGCTGCCCTTGCAAAGATTAATGCCCAAACAAGACCGGGGGGATTCTTACTCACCCCCCCCCCCACCCCCCATTTAAAAATTCCGGGGGCGACGCTGGAGCTCATACCCTCCCACTGTAAAAGAAACATGGGGGTGGGTGCCCGCGGGGATTTTTAAAAAAAAACCTTTTTTTTTTTTTAAACAGCATTTTTTTTGGGGTTTTCTCAGCTTGTCTCAGAGAAATGCTTCCCCTTAAAAGTTCTAATTTTTTTATTTTTTTTGGGATTGGATTGAAATCCAGTGTGCTCCACTGCAGCGCATATACATTTTAAAAAACCTATTGCTCACAGCATATTGAAAAATCCCCCAAAGGGGGGTCAAAAGCCAGTTCCCC